>KK121274.1:99397-121197 GCA_000611955.2 Stegodyphus mimosarum | reverse complement strand
TAATTATTTTAGAAATATCAATTCTGAATATTAATAAGCATTTAATTTGTTGGAGCAAGTCCTGTTGTATTCATTCTGAAGTTAATTTCATACTTAATGATGTCTCAAATTTTGAAGCTAATGACAATTGTTAAAAAATTAACTTAAAAATTTTTTTTATTTTATTTAAAGGTATTTATTTCAATAAAAATATAAAAATTTAGCCTACCCTTTCTTCCCGGAGTGACTATATCTCCTTCGATGTTGAACCAGCATTAAAAGAAATAGAGTAACTCAATAAATAGGCCACACTTAGACGAACACTACAATATATTTAACACTAGCGAAAGAACCCGATGCCAGTTAAGTTAGATTGAGAGTAATGCATCTAACAACAGAAAGAACAATACCGCTGTAATCCTTCTGTAATAACGAGGCAAAAAATGCGATTCATAGTCATACATTTTTCAGTCTGATGCCATATGGAACCCATATAAAAATGTCGATAGAAAAACAAGCTAATTTTCTCTTATTATATCAGCAACGATGGCAGGCAGTTATTAATGGTTTTCATCTTTCCAACTAATGGCCGTAAAAGCTCAGGTTCCATCCAATATTTCACCTGTATTCAATTTTATTCGATTAAATGTGGTAAAATATTTATTATAACTGATCAGAAACAATAATGCGAATAAACAAGAAACACACAAGCATGCATTCTTCTTTATATATATATATAGATTTTGTAAAACTTAGAAATTTTTGACTAACAAACTTTGTGACTTGAAAGCGAGCAGTAAAGCCACTTTTCGAAATAAAGCATTTTTATCTTCAACACGCGAGACTGTTGCCACTCGGAAAAATGAGTGCGAAAATTAATATTTTCAGAGTTTTTAATTTGTATTTCGGCTGATTAAAGTCGTACGAAGATAGGAATAGACGAAATGGAATCGGGAATAATGTATTTAATGTTTGGAAACACTATTTTCATTTCATCGTAAAACTCAGAAATATTTTATTAACAAACTGTGGGATTTAAAAGCGAGCAGTAGCAACAACTTTCGAAAAAAGCAGATTTTCACTTTCAGCTTGCGAGACTGTTGCGACTGGGAAAGATTAGGTAGAAAATTATCGTTTCTCAGAGTTTTTAATTAATATCTGTGATTTTAACTACCCTTTTTTTTGAAAAAGTGAACGCCGACCCTTTCCAGGGCCCAGAAAAGAATTGTAGAAAATTTGGTGACGATAGCTATAGTAGTGTCTTAGTTATTAGGGGACAAAGACACAGACTTTCTGCTTTATATATATATACGGATAGGTAACATTAAAATTACAATTTCAAATTTTGTCTAGAATACATCTTTTACATGTCACGCATCTTTCTTTCCCGCCTCTTTTCTAAGAGCGTTATTAGAGTAGCGTTGAGTTGCAACGTACTTCTCACAACCAATAATTATGCGCGAAATTTTAAAGTCTCTGTTTTTAACACTCCCCTTTTGAGTTTTGGCGACATTTGGTAGTGAACACATTTTTGTCCATATCTTTTGAGGGAGGTTGAATAATACGTCCAGTTCTTGTAGTAACAGTATGATAATCGGGACTCCCTTGGTTTATAAGAGGTTCTCCTTCCAACATAACATTCTCCACATCGGGGGACATAGTTCTCACCATCCAGTTCTAAAGGATACATCCTTTTGATGGGTCTAGTCACAAGTCCTGCTTTAATTTTAATTTTGGCGTTTTTAGCTACTCCATCTCTGACGGTGTAAATCGATAATATTCTTCCTAAAGGCCAATATAGTCTTTTGAGGTTATCGGGCCATATTAATAAGATATCTCCAACGTTAGAAACATGAACTCCGTTTCAAACTATTGTTCCTTGGTGCAATTGTCTCAAGCATTCATTTCGAAACCTAACTCGATGATCGGACATCAACTTTTTCTGTAAACTAATCTTTCTTCAAGTCTTTACCAATAGTCTTTATCTGACTAAAATTAGACGTTTAGACCGTTTCTTTTAAAAATAGATCAGGTGTTAATGGGGTTAAGTCTTCTGGAACTTTATGGATATGTCTAACATTTAGTTGGCTTTCACAGTCACAGAGAACGGTTTTCATTTCTTGATAGTTTAGAGATGCTTGTCCTAACACTTTTTTTCAGAATTCGTTTTAGAAGGCCAATCGACCTCTCCCCAAAGTCACCCCACCAGGGGCTGCTGGAGGAATGAATTTCCAAATAATAGGAGTAATAGATATTTTTAATCTTTCCAGATCGATATTTTTCAATAAATTTTCAACTCCGGCAAAGTTAGTTGCGTTGTCTGAGATATCGCTAAAGAGCGACCGCGACGAGTGCCAATAAGCAATTGTCTGTTGATAGAAAAATCTGAAGTACTAAATGTACTGCTGTATAAACTGCGCAGGTTAAAATTATGATCCATACCTTCTTTCTTTCTCTTTTTCAATAGTAATGGACTTGCTACGTCCACTCCAATAATTTCGAAAATGCAGGCATTCTTTATGCGATCTTCAAGAAGCATTCCTACTGGAATATCAGGGGATTTGACTCTAAATCTTTGACAAACAATGGAAGTTCTGATTACTGCTTTTATAATTCCTCTACTTTTCATTATCCAATAACTTTCCCTCAAAGCTACCATTAGCGACTGTATTCCACAATGTCCAAGTTCTTGATATTTAGACAGAATCAGGCACTTAGCTACATGATGATCAGACGGTAGAACAATCGGGGCTCTGAAATTTTCATCCTCTTCTCTCAAAAGGAATTTTGTTTTAATTCTCAAAATTCCATCGGCGTCTGTAAATGTCGACAATTTAAACGTTGAGTTTTCTCACTATGGATAGAGTCTTCTTGAACAGTTTTCAAAATTGTAAATTTAGCTTCTTTAAGCTCTTTAGCATATAGTTCTCTTGAAATTTTGTTGTCTTAGAATTCTTATAAAACTTTTATATTCAACTAGTATTCTAATTATTTTCTTACAAGAAGATATGTGGTTATAATAATTATCATTTCTCTAGCTCATGTGGGGCACAATAGTTTTCTTGGTTTCTGCATTTACCACATCTTTGTCAGGTGACAGATCATAATCTGGCTATTTATCTTTAGAATCTCTAAGCCAGGGAGGTTCTTCATGCCATTTTTGCTCTACTAAGGCTTTTACTGAGCAACCTCTTGATGGTATGTCTGCGAGGTTTTGAGTTCCAAGAACAAACTTCCATTAATTGGATGCTGATAGAGTTCTAATTCCATTTACACGGTTAAATACAAACGTTTGCCAATGGCCTTCTCTTTGTATCCAATACAGTACGTCCATAGAATCCCACCAGTACACTGACTGAATATTTTCTAACTTCAAATCCTTCTTCACTGCATTGGTTAATCTAGCCTCAATAAAACATGCTAGCAATTCCATCCTCGGAATTGATAGTACTTTCAAAGGAGCAATTTTTGATCTAGCTTGCATTAATTTACAAGTTGCTTTTTCTCCTAAGAAAAATGCAAGTCGCATATGCAAACGCAGACGAGTCACAAAATGTATGCAGTGTTATGTCGGATTCACTAAGGTCTAAATCAAATAGTCTGCGAGATATCTTGAGGTTTTTAATTTCTGGTAACGGATCTTTTCATTTTTCTAATCTTTTAATTAAATCTTCCGGTAATTTAGAATCCCATGAGATTACCAACTTCCAGCATTCCTGAAGGAGCAGTTCAGGAATTAACGTTATCAGGAAAGTGAAACATATGGGATCAAATAATTCATGTGCTTTAGACAAAAATTTTCGTTTAGTAATCGATTCATTGTTGTTCTCAGTTTCTATCAACTGGCATGACAGGTTGTCATTCTTAGTTTCCCACGTGAGACCTAAAACCGATACATCGTTTTCATCTACGTAAGTGTGTTATCTCTAAAGGAATCTTGTTTCTCAGGAAGATACTTACTTCTCCATTCACGTAAGTCAAATTTAGCTGCTTTTAGAATTTTTTGAGAGTCTCTTTTGAAATATTTTGAGTCAGCAACAGAATCAGTACTTGCAACACAATTATCCACATAAAATGAATCTTTGAGTTTCATTGCAAGTCCTTTCAAAGGCTCTTCTGCTTGCTCCAGAACATGATTCAAAACAGCTTCAAGTAAAAAGGGGCTGCTTGAAATACCGAATACGACTCTACAATGTCTGTAGGTGACTAACTGTTGAGGATTTCACCTTTCCACCACATAAACCGTGCTCCACTCTATATAATTTTCGTTTAGGCTTACCTGCAAGAAAGCTTGCTTGATGTCTGCAACAAGTCCGATATTTCCCCACCTAAACCGATTTTATGGCATTATCGCTAGACTGTTTGTTGTCCGAGTAACACACTATTTCCAAACGTCTTTTGCTTCCACATATGCTGCATTTTACCTTTGATAAACATCGAGAAGAAATATGACCAGATTTCAAGCATCGGAAACAAATTCCATTTTTAATTAGCAGCGATGTTTTGTTTTCAGTTGGCAAACTCTTTCTGCATAAACAATCTTTGCTCAAATGCTATTCTCTTCCACAGAAGATAAACGTTTAGGTTTAAGGACCTCGTTACTTGCTAATAATTCCGAAACTGCTAACAATTCCGAAGCTGTTATAGGATGAAGTTTTCCTTTTTGCTTTTTTGAACATGCTCGTGCCTGTTTGGAATTAAACGTATTCGGATGTGAAAGAACTGGAGTATTATGAAACTGCAACTCTGTTTTTCTTTAGTCATTAACTGTTTGTGCAAAAAGCCAATTAGATCATTAGTCGAATACTCATCTCCTAATTCTGTATTAAATTCGAATACTAAATCATTCAGTAATGCCTTTAAGATTATAAGAGGTAATAACGTGCTAAAGATTGTTGACGATATACGTAATGACTCTAATCGTCTACTATTAATTTGAATCTTATCAAATAATTTCCGAAACTTCAATACGTCATTGGAACATTTAAGTGTGGGTATTTCTAGTAATTGGTTCATGTGGATGTTTATCAAAATTTCTTCCGTTCCTAATCTTTGAAAATTTGTAAATATGAAGCTGATTTTTGTTTTTTGACGTTCAAATTAATACTTGTTCGGCGTGTTATTTTATCTTAATCTTTCCATAAAATTTTGGAATTGTTATTTTAGGTAATTTAACATTAAGCGTTTGCTGAGGATTTGCATCCAAATTAAGTGATGAATGGGGAGAGTCGAATGACTTATTCTTTTGATTCAGACATTGTAAATATTTGTTTGCTCTGAATCTCCACGCAACGATTTTTTCTTCTGCGGGTTCATGTTCTTTATCAAAATATTTGGGATCTACTCATTTTTCTACATCGGTATCTACAAATTTAAGACTTTCAAATTTGTCTTTTAATTGGTCTAAGAAAAGCTCAAACTCACTATCAGCGGCAGTTACTTCTGTTAAATTACTCAGTATCAGCAGCAATTCCAGTTTCAGTCTTTGAGCAAAGTTTAGTAACTGACGTCCTTAACGTTGAACATTTTCGGATACGCAATGTTAATGTTTCAGTGGCTATTTTACTTAATTTATGTTACTTTTATATGCTTAATGCAAATTCAATACTAAATATGATATTCAAATATATTTCAAAGAAATTATATCATATTACGTAAAGTACAGATTACCATCCCGGGCAGAGATGCCATGTTAAAAAATTAACTTAATAATTTTTTATTTTCTTTAAAGGTATTTATTTCAATAGAAATATCAAAATTCAGTCTACCTTTTCTTAACAGAGTGACTAGATCTCCTTCGATGTTGAACAGTGTTAAAAAAATAGAGTAACTCAATAAATAGACCACCCGTAGACGAATACTACAATATATTTAAGATAACATTAAAATTACAATTTCAGATTTGTCTGTCTTAGAATACGTCTTTTACATGTCATAGAATATATCTTTTTTGCGCCTTTCGTTCTAAGCACGTTGTAGAGTAGCTTTGAGTTGCAATGCGCTACTCACAGGTACAGGTACAGGTTGAAATGTACTAGGGCACCCAATGTTTCCTATAAGTAAATGGGTATCGCCCTATTACACTTCAATATGCGCTACTCACAAGCGATAATTATGCGCGAAATTTTAAAGGCTCTGTTTAAACAACAACGTTAATTTTAAAGTTAATGTAAATGAGTAGCTTCTGACGCACAACGAGTCTAAGATGAAAAAACATGATTTTGAAAGAACAGAAAATAAGGGTACATTTCTATTTAAGTCCAGTGAGTGTTCTTTTCTAGGATATATTATTTTCTAGGATATTGGCGTTTTAAAATATATTTATATTAATCAAATATACAAAGGATTCTTTAAAGAAAAACAAAATTTCTTTTTACTTTTTTGTATGAAGTAAAGGAAGTACTGCAGTAAAATTTCTGGTATCTTATTTCAACGAAACTATGCATTCTGAGCATTCTCGAATCCATTTGAACGAGGCTTTTGCGTAGCATCTATACGTAGGGGCAGAATAAAGACTCTTTTTTCCAAAGCGGATTCTAAAATGGATTTAAATGGATCCAGAAGAGATTTTTTGTGACGTTCGTGCGTACGTTATGTATCTCGCATAATTTAAAAACGAGTAGCCTCAGAACGTTGAAATTTTCGATGTGGAACTGCTATAACATCTACTTGTGCGTCTTTATTTCTGATTTCAGTGCAACATGCAATCAAGCATAGACTTTCAAATATATAATATATATATATATATATATATATATATATATGCATAATGTAATAATTCCGGAAAGCATAGAAGAGCAATCAGCTTGCAATAGCCGTGGGAGAAAGTACAGCGTACAAATGAAGATAACAAAACATGAAATTGAAGAATTTGCAGGCTTTATTTCTGCGCATATAAAATCATCACAGTAGATACTTATACAATCATAATGAAATCCTGTACGTTTCTATGATTCAATTACAACGAAATATGATAAACTGCTATGTACATTGACTCTTAAAAAATTAAGACGCAGGTATTGTAGAAGGGGAAGCAATGTCAGGAGATATTAGCAGGGTAGAATCCATAAAAAAAGTGACGCAATTACCTCACCAGAGTATTTATACCAGAGTATGTGCGATTTTAGAGGCAAGCTATGATTGGTTAATATTAGTTTTGGTTGCCCTTTTCAAGAAGCAGTGTTACGTAACGTATAAAAGGCACGCACGCACATACACACATCTATATATATATATATATCGGTTAGGTGAGCTTAGGATTTTTATTCTTATATGTTGGTAAATTGTACATTTTTTGCTTTAAAAGTGATTGAATTATGTTTTCTTACTTTCCGGTTAAAAGTTTTATACCTTATAAGTTACTAAGCCTAACGAAGCCTCCAATTGTTCGCATTTGAAATTCATTGTAGAACAGTGAATTAACTTAATTTCTGCACTAACTTAAGTGTCTTTCTGCCGAGTGGGATCAAAAGGAAACTTTCAGTTTTGTGCAACGAAAAAACTGTCTTCCTGTCGGCTAACCAAATTGCTTGTTTTTCCTTACAAACTGTAATTTTAGTTGCAAAATTGTTATAAAACTGTTTTAAACTGTATTTGGCGCTTTATGCTTCGTTGTACTTTACAATTTTTAATGAAGATGCTTTGAGCTTATATGTATTTTTCCCTTGTCGCGAAATGAGAACTGAATTGACAGAATGAAAATATGTCTCTAATGAAATTAGAAGAGATGAGTTAAAATGAAATTCAGCAAAAAAGAAATGTGTATAATTTAATAGGCCATACAAGGAAGTTATGTGGTGTCCACATCAGTTTTTTTTTAAAGTTTTTGTTTGCAATCTAATTCTTAACAGAAAATACACA
This sequence comes from Stegodyphus mimosarum, assembly GCA_000611955.2. Taxonomy (NCBI): domain Eukaryota; kingdom Metazoa; phylum Arthropoda; class Arachnida; order Araneae; family Eresidae; genus Stegodyphus; species Stegodyphus mimosarum. Next base: position 113,358 of record KK121274.1, on the reverse strand, counting down.
TCATTTGATGCAAAACTGGGTATCACATCAATGATTTTAAACATGTAGATTATTTATTGGATCTCAATTGAAATTAGTGCTGTTATTTTTGTATTAATGTGATTAACACTATTCGTTTAATGACTGTTTAGTACATATGCAACTCTTTCCTCGGTTAAATAGAATTTGATTTCTTTGTAGACGACTTCAAGCCACGTAAAATGAACTGATGTTAAGAATACTTTAGTTAGGAAATAAAAAAAGAAGATTAATAAAGTTTCCCCCATAGATGCATAATTACACAAACTTGCGACTTCATTACCATAACTGGTTATTGATGATGATGAGCCTTTATCAACGTTGGTTTTATTTCAAGTTACTACAGAATCAATATCTAAGGAAGCTAGATCATAAAATGCAAAAGGGGTAAATAACGCAGTTTACTTACGAAATCATCTCTTTTTGAGTTTATAACCCTGTTTTGTAGCATTCCTTTAATATGAGAACTAAACGAGCTATGCAAAATAATCATAATCACATATTATTTGATTTTTGTGCGCATATAGAGAATTCGTATTTATTATCTAAACAGAACATTCGCAGATTAATATTGCAACTTAATTCTTGATATAATTTTGAAGGAGAGAATTTGTGTATAAATACTATTGCTATTTACAATGAATAATAAACGCGGAAAATTAAGCTTAACAGAACTGAAGGAAAAGAATTACGGAATGGTAACAGTGCAACTCCCCTGTGTATTCTGTTTCGAAAATTATGAAAATGTTCGTTGAATAACTTATTTAAATTAAAATATTAAAGATGAACTAGTTTGTTTTAACATGATAATCATAAACATATTGTTTAGTTTTTAATGCAATACTGTAATTTTAAAGGCATTTTCTTCGTTAAGTAAAAATTGGTTGTATCTTAGACGACTAATGAAATGAAATTTGAATTGCAACAGTTTTGCTTTCAGATACTGAAATTAAAATATTTGCAAATTCTTTACATTCAAAGTAAACGTTTATTTTTCAGTGTATACTGAATTTTAAAAGTGCATCGTTCAAGTGTTATAATAATGAATACCATGGATGAGTAAATACATATCATGGTTTGTTGTTTTCCTTAAATTATTTTAGGAAAGCTAATTCTAAATGCAACGGTATTCGATCACTGAATTAAACGAACAAAAATGACAATGTAATTGTTACATTAAAACATGGACATGCGATTTAATTTTTAAAACATTTCCTTAACATGTTTAAATGCAAAAAGGAACTTTTCAATTTTATACGAATATAGTTAGTCTATGTAAACTTTTGAAAACTTTACGTTCAATTAATGCAGTGATATTGAAACAGTTTCAACATTTAACAAATACAGAGGCAAAGTTGATGTTTGAAGATCTTTAAAAGTGTGACTTAATTCATGTAATTTGAATATTAACACTGCAGTCCTTTAGACGAAATGCCCAGTAGTTAGCCAACAAGTGTATATTTTTTGTTCGGGGAAAATGCAAGTAAGGAAATAAAAAAAGAATATTCAACCGTAGCACATTTTTCATCAATAACATTGTACGAAAACTTAAACATGGCTAAAAGACATTCAACACTGCTTCTTATGCTATATGGATGTATTTGGCTTATTAGCCATTTTGTGGTTACTGTTCGGCTGTGCGTGTTCAAGCATTTTCTCTTGTGAAGGAACTAGACATATCTTAGGACCTTAAATGAGATATATACAACAATAAAGAGAAACTGCTTGTAAGGTAACACGTCAGTCTCATTTTGAAGTGTCCAAGATCCTAAACGGAGTGCTTCAACATATATCATCACGAATGGTCTTTCATGGGAAATCGGGTGTTCGTCACCATCTAAGCGAAAGTCCTTTTTTACGGCTTGGGAGATGACTGCTATCTTACTCCAAGGCTGGAAGATTTCCAACAATGCCAATTAGTCTTTTTTCTTTCGAATTTCATTGCAAACGGAGAGTGTTCCTTCGCTTACTGTCTCAAAGCGTTTTCACAAGAAAAGGTGTTTATGTATTGTAGTTTATTATTTGTGATTCTTAGTTTCTCAATCAGATGAGTATGATTAAGTTTGTTTTGTCATCACCTAAGTTGGACCCAACGATATTAAGTGCATGTTCTTTACCAATATGAGACCTGAATTAGTTTCATCATCGTTTATTATTCTAGAGAAGAAGATGTAACAAATGTTTCTTCTTAAACGAAGATTAGAATCGTAAATTAACAATAATACGATGGCTTGGGTTAACGTCAGATCAGAAAGATTCTGTAACTACCCAGAGGTACAAAGATTGTGCTCATTGCAAGATAATTGTTATTTTAGCCGATTTTCCATCATATGTGAGACTTTTCTGTCACTTCAAGGCAGCGAATGTCTTAGAATCGCCTTTTCTGTACTTCATTCCTACAAATTATGCATTAGGAAGCTTCGTTGATTTAAACTAGTCGGTTTTTTGTGAATATTCAGCAACTAGTGCTGCTGATAAAAAGAAAGCGTTACTTTCGCAACAGTTGTTTAAAAAATATAAGGACATGCTTTACCCGTCGAGTAATTATCAAAAAACGATTTATTTTAAACTAAATTTATTGGAAATATGAGCAGAATAGTTTGCTTTGTTCTTATCTAAGTTTCGTACATATTTGCATACTATGTGATGTCACAGATTCTTCGAGACAGTTTTCTGTATTCTATCATGAAATGCTGATTTTATAAATATATATTGTATATATTTTTATATATATCTATTTTCCATTGTATGTTTTGTCCAGTTTGCATAAAGTTTAAAATTAGATGATTTTGGATGCAGTCTGTTTAATTTAATCATGGAGGTAAAATAAAATAGTAATAGCAAAGTTTTGATTGTTAAATATTCATTAACCATTCAGTGATGCATTCGTATTCATCAGAAGTTTATAGATAAGATATTCAAAAGAATAAAATGATACGAAGTTAAGCATTCATTTTAATTCATTAATTAGGAAGTCCCAAAAAGTTTTCAAACTGACCCTAACTGCAATAAAATTAATTAATTTTCTCATCTGACAAACATTTAACTACGCATACTCTCCGCGTCTCTACGGAGCATTAGACAGTTCATTTATCCTGATGAAAAGCAACATTTTCTGTTTTCAGGAAGTAGCTGATTGGTTTTATTTAAAATGTACTTTCATTTAGGGCTTTAAACAAAGTGTTCTGTATATAAAGTTTTTCTATTTCTTATGGAAAATGTTTGGATTGTGGCAATAACGTGGAAGAAGCATTACAAGGAAAGACTTAATTTTAACAATAATGAGTTTTTCTATCTTATCTATCACGATAAATCTATTTTCTTTCATATGCTAAAAATAAAAATTTTTATTTCGTGCTAAAGTTAATTAGGGCATTATTTAGTGATTGAATGTATTAAAAAATTTGGATGGTAATACGTTCATAAAGAATACATCTCTACGCCAAGGTCACTGGAAAGGATTGGTTCAAAACTTGCAGAAAGATAGAATTGAATAGAATAGTGTTTTTCCTCTTTTTCAACCTGAGAAATGAGAAGAGAATGTAAATCTAAGAAGTGAAATCTGAAAATATTATCTTATATCACATTATATTTTACTTTCATATTGGACCAAATAGCGTTGATCACATGGCCCATTTTCCAGTTTTAACGATGCCCGCACTGCGTGTTGCTTAATTGGTTTATCAGCGTGCTTCTAAATTTTGAAAGCAGTCAAGTATCCTGAAAGATCAGCCATTGTGTCGATAAATGGAAGGTAATTGTAACAATATTTTGTGTTGCTGTAAATATTCTGTAAGTATATTCTTTATAAAAGATTCTTAGCAAAAACAGTATTGGCATATTTTAAATTTTGTCAACATGTAATAAATTTCAGGGTTGAAAAGAGAACATTTCATCAACATGTAGAGGGATAAAAATGTATATGTTATTCTTCGAAATCTAAAACTTTTATAAGATAGCCTCAATTTGTGGAATAATATTCTGAAATTATTAGATAGATTAACGATTTCCTTAAAACTTCACTGATGGTTAAATGTTCTTTATTATCAAGTCGTTCAGCTCTCCATTAAATTAAGCATTATTTCTTAGTCATCAAGTAAGTCTAATAATAAGTTTAATTAATTCATGAATAAAGTCGTCTGCACTAGTCATACACCTATCGCGATCATGAGATCTATCCGAATAATTCTAGTGTTAATTAAGACTTTGTTTTTCGTATTCTTATTTAGACATTGCAAAGGAAAGTTTGATTTTACATGTTATAATAGAGCAGATACTGATGCAATAAGAGAAGTTGCTGATTTTACCTTCAGAAACATTTGTTAAAATATAATGTTGACCAAACGTATGACCCTCATCGGACTCCATATAATGTTACTTTTAGAATCCTACTACATGCAGTAAAACATAATGTTGTGGTTAAAAAAAACCAGAGACTTCACTATGTATCAAAAAAGGTTACAAAGTAGTATCTTGCATAAATTATTTAGTAGACAAAGTTCATAATAAAGACCACAATCGAAAATTTATACTAAGGTAAATAAATTTCTAACAATTTGTGAGGATATTTTCATTTCCAACTGAAATTAATAGTGTGCTGTTCTAATGGAAATGCTGGGATATTTGCTACAACTGTTTTCTATTAACTATGTTTAGTCTTAACGTAATAAATTAACGCAATACGTATTGGAAACTTCATAACATTTTCCAAGCAGAGACCTATTATTCCACATATTAAAGAAAACATTCTGATGTAACAAAATTTATAGTGGCCAACACATGATTTCCTTTCTCTTTCTACTGTGGCAAAAATAATACTTGATTGTCTTAATTAATTCATCGAATATCTCAATTTTTGTCTTTTGAAACATGTCTTCATTAAAACTCGTGGTGTTCATTTAAGCAAAAGTAATAACAATTTGTGCATTGTATTACTAAAACAAAATATAAGGCTCTAAATCTGGCAAATATTTTCAATCAAAATTCAAAAGAAAATCATTTAAATACTCGTATATTCACCTATCAATGACTGAGTGGTTTAAGACAGCTGAATACATGTCTTTCAGCCCGAGTTCAAACCTTGTCGAACGAGCTAATTGCATTAGTGTTTTCGTGGTTTTCAAAATATGCAACGCAAACACTAGCCTGTTGCTCTTAGATGTCGACCCTAACGTGACACAGCACTGGTAACACAGTCCGGGCTCGAGTTCTAGCGAACAGGTTGTCGGCAGTTAAAAATTCCCGATTTTTCCAATGTTTAACATACATACAAGCCAGTTTCCCTTCGAAAGTCTTCCAAGAAGGCATATGTCTTGTCAGGCAGAAAATCGTTATGTGTTTTACTATAAATTAAATAATCCAATTCAATCTTTTTTCTGCTGGAAATAATCCATTTCCTTAGACAAATAGTCCTTGTATGTTTTGCTATATTCAAACAAGCAACCATATGTCTTTCTGAATAAATCTTCTTAAGAAAAGTAGATCTAAATCTTCCTGACATGTTCATACAGGTATATATCTAATCATCGAAACAATAATTATTAAATGTATTAGTTTTTATAGTCTAATAGATAAGGACTTATCCTTTTCTACATATTTGCAAAATTAAATAAAACAACGATGTTAGCAAATTACGATGTTTGGAAATAACGTACATTTATAATCAATCATCTCGAATAGCAGATGATTAAAAAAATGAAGCTGAAAGGAAACAAAGCCATGAACCCTTGTAACCTACAACTCTTAATACGCGAGCTCGGAGATTCCGTTATCTTACGTTTAACTCGAACTAATTTTCAAAATTTTCTCTCTTCTGAGCTCTTGATGTCTTTTCGCAGGCCGAGCAAAGGAGTACTGTTTTTTTTTTGCACTTATTTATTTCTCAGTGTTACACACCGCTACAAATCCTGAGCAGTAAATCTGAATTTTTCATCGCTGTACTTTCTCTGCTGCTGAAAATACAGATCGAAATTATTTCGAAGTGGATGCTCGTACAATATTTTATTTACGCACCATCACACACGGACAGTACACAGTGCTATTTCCTTCATCCCGAACCTTCTATTAAATATTACCAAACTTGATAAAAGCAAATGCCACCTTGAATTCTATGCCGTTTTTTTAAGGTACGCAAAATATAATTTAACAGCAACAACAACAACAACAGCAAAAATATTTTTAGAGCTGTATTAAGTTCCAAGTCCTAGTGAATAATGAAAAAAAAAAAAAAAAAAAAAAAAAAAACGAAATCAGAATCAAAAATTTTACCACCGCTTTTTATTGAATTTTGCTGAAAAAAATCCTTTTATTCTGAATTTCTCAATAAAAAAGTTTTATCGGATGATACTTTAAAGCACATTCATTTTATAAGTTTACCGAAGCAGCCAACTACAAATTTATTGCACTGGGAGGCTACAGTAAAGAAATTTGGCAAATAAAAATTTCAAACGTAAACGTAAGCAAAATCTTCTTTTTTTTGGAGGGGATTGAAAAAGTTATTGCGATGTCAACAAGAAAATGACGATCGATAATAGTCTGCCATATTCTCTTTCTTAGAACATCGATCAACAATAATCTCAAGAACCCGTAGCATAATGCAATTTTGTGGAAGCATATTGACATAAAACAAAGCTCTCGAGAAATCAATAATATCCAACAGATTCATATCCAAATCGAATAAAAGAATTTATGTAGTGCAATTATTTTTTTATAAATGTCTTTCCTGATGTCTATTAATATGATAAAGTAGAAGAAATCGCTAACAGTGCACATTTCTGTTGTGCACTTGCATATATACGTGGTGACACTAAATAAATAAATAAAATAAAATAAACAGTTGTAAATGATCATAAAACTAAATACCCATCTTGTTTCAATACAAGGAAAGGTATTGATTGTTTATAAGTATTGTTCGACCGGTAATCCAACCCTAATCATATTTGTTCTAAAATATTAGTATTAGCCTTTAGAAATACTTCCATAATTATTTTCTCTAAGTGTGTAATGTTTAAAACAGGGACAATGTAAACCTGCAACTTCATTAATCTTCTCCAGAAAAACACTGAGGTACAATTTAAGGGAAAACCTGCAGTTCTGCAGTTTTAAGGCTATTTCCGCAAATTTTTCCAAAACTTCCGATTCTACACAAAAATCCATTTCCTGTGCCGGATTTATACATAAACTTATGAAAACATATAATTTTGAAACTTATTAAAAGTAGAAACATGGTGTAGTTTTGAATCAAAAATTAGGATAGTTAAAAACTTCTTACATCTTTCTGGAACATTCTGTTTAACTTCCACGTTATTTAAGTATATTCAGTCAGGAAAAGTATTAGTCACAGAATACCGTCATTTGCGGAAAACGAATAATAGATATTAGTAGCTATTTGTGAATCAAGCTGAATAATTTTGCTTAATACAGAATTTTAGTAGCCGATCTTCGTAGGAAATACTAACGAACAACTTATAGTCTGTATTTTAGGAACTTAAAGCATAACAAGTCTAAACACCAAATCCAAGAACATCATGTCTACATTCAAAATTACTTACCTGAATCTCGTTAGGTTGCAACTAAAGGCATGCAAAACATAAAGATTTGTGCTTGGTTCTTTAATTATATTTCGAATTAAAGAAAGTAATAGTTTTATAAATTTTTATATAAACTATTCTAAATTAATCATAAAATTGAAGCAACAATCTGTATTAGGCGTAAATTTTTACCATTGAAACTCTATCGATTTCGAGGGCGAACAAAGTCCCTCTTCATCAGAGGCAAAGAAATCTGCATTTGAAAAACCAAGGTACGAACGTAATTATACTCTAAGGAAGTCGAGAGAGACAAGGAGTAGCGCCATCTCTTAATAGAAATAATAACGAAAATTGAAAAATTAGGTTAATAGAGATTTATGCTAATTTTTCAATTTTTGTTATTATTTAACGATCCTATCAAATCAACAACTATTTCCTTTAAGCTTAAAAGAAGAACTACGATTCACTTGCACATGGGTTGGCTCATGGGAGATAATGTAAACTAGAGCTTCAAGTCTTGCTGAATGATGCACAAATAGCATCATATCGAATTACAGGAGCTTTGCTTGCTGTAATCAATAGACAAAATGTTGCATAACTTCGTCTTTTATAACGTTTGAAATTTCTTAAGGCAGTTATTTCTAGAAGCTTTGAAGTATTGCTTCTTCCACACATGATTTAATTTTAATTTAAAAGTATGTTTACGTTTACTGCACTGACTTTTGCCTCATCACCAGTGACCACCAACTTGCGGGTCGTCGTGGCCAACAACATTGAGGGCTACAGGTGTCTTTCATATTTGTTTTAAAACTTATTTAAATCGAATACTCCGCTTTCCACATATAACCCACTAGTTGATGTACAGTCATCATCAACCTATAAATTACAGGTAGCTTATACTGCTGGTAGGCACGGATGTAATTTCGTATAATTTTAATTTGAAGAATTATCTAAATTTTTTCCACCATTCCATATCAGTGATGTGGATTGATGTCCGATGACTGTCACCTTTTAGATCACCGGTGATCACCGCTCATGAATTGTTTTACTTGAGATAGTTACCTAAATAGTACAATTTTAAATACACATAATTTAAAATAGGTCTAACTGAGTATTTTTACAATTAATTGCAGTGATCTTTTAACAAATATATTTTGTCTATGCTCTGTAATCAGTCAAATCGTTTGGTTTTTTGCGTTATTTTATTTCTATAAAGCAACAAGCATAAAAATAGAGACAACGTGAAAGCTTTTCTATTCGTAATATTCAGTTTTAGCTTTAAACTGGTGTAAGAGCTTTTCGGGGAAGGGGAAGTAATGTTATATAAAAATCTTACAATGCAAAGGTATTAACTCATTGTTATACTGGAAACACAATTATAATTAATGACGCAATAGTATAATGCAGAAAAATAAAATGTCTGATAAGATAGCCCATGATTTTACTTTATTGATTTTTTTTACCTTAGATTTAACTCTATTCAAATTCTCTAATTACTCCGAATTTAATTCTAAACTCTTTCTCATCTTAACTAAATCACAACTTTTTACTGTTACATTATTTATCTTAATAATTTGATAATCTATTTTTCTGCATATCATATCAATATGAGCGATCTTTCCTCCAGAAATCTCTCCAGCCATTTAGATACAGAACCCTCAAGCCATTTGCCATAATTAATTAATCGATTCTTTCGTGACTCTCTGTTAATGTCTATATGCATATGTGAGTAACTTCTTTTAAAAAGAAGTAAGTTACGTTGCATTAAGTGCCCTTCTTGCAACATCAAACGATAAAGTATTAAAACATTTCTTCCATTATTTTGCATTATTGTAAGAGATAAATATAATTATAATAAATGTATAAAAAATCAATGAAGCTGCTGTAAAATGAGCTCGAAAAAATACCTCGTATAAAACATTAATCTACTTTCGAAATTTCTAAAACCAATTAGTTGATATTAGATGGTTTTAGTATCTGTTAAAGTTACTGATATAGAATAAAAGCTTTCATCTGGGAGATAAATGCAATTTTTTGGGTGAGAAATATTGGATCTTCCGTTACAGTTCCAATTGATTACGAGAGGTGAAAAGAACTTTTCCCTGCTATTATCGAGCGACTCCGTTTTTATTCCTTTTAAACGTACCTCGTTTTGAAAGCCATTAAATCTTCTTAAGAGTGCATTAATATTTATTTCATCTGTTAGAAGATTCGTGCCATAAAAGACTTACAACTTTTATACGAATATCGATTTCTTGACAGCTAGTGAATAATTGCGCGAATGATTGAGAGTCCCCAGGTATTCATTCAGGGTTTTCTGACTGTCTTATGAGAAATAACGCAGGGTGAAAATTAGTTTCGTTCACTTTATACGGATAACCTAAAACACAATGGACAACTTAGAAAATTATCTACTTTTCTTTTTTGTACATGTACAAGCGTTTTGCATTTATTAGAAAGAGTATTAGGAGATGTTTGAAATAACAACTAAACGTTTTTTTTCTTTCGTCCATGTATATGCATACAAGAAAAAAAAAAGGTCTCCAGAAATGCTCAAAGTGTGTATCGCTCAGTTTATACTCCATAAATGCTCAACGTATGTAACGCTGATTTACCGTCCAGAAAGTATAAATTGATCGTTACACACCCACTTCTGGTAGCTCTCTGTTACCTACCAGCGGCCAGTGGGCACGGCAGCCCGCCAGCGGCCGAGAGGTAAAGTCGCTGAACACTAGTAAGTTAGTCTGAAGTTCAAATCCCGCGAATGGGCTGGCTGCATGGATGTTGTCACAGTTTATCCCATGCTTAACGTGTATTCGAGTCAGCTTCCATTAAAAGCCCCTCCACGAAAGTATCCCTCCCCTTAGGCTGATAGTCCTCGAGACTTTGCCATAATCACCTAAAACAAACCAGGGCGCAATAATTTTACTGTGCTACCTGTAACGGCTACGCTTTCTTAAAGCTGGATTGAGTTGCAATAAAATTGCCATCAGCGATGAGTTTTTAATTTTTTGTATTAATTTCTCGCTGAATCTCTTCATTTCTTTACGATCGATCATATTGTACTACAATTATAGATGCTGCAAGAAATAAGAATACCTATGAGTTTACATTTTTAAAAATTATTCTCTTTTAAATATAACTTTTTATTGATGCTCTTTTCAAAAAGTCACTACTACAAGTTCACTACGCAGAACTACAGGTTCTTAAACAAGAATTATATCCATATAGACTCTTAAAATTCGAAATGAAACGAATCTTAAATTTTTTCGAATACTGATCCTGAAGAGTTTTCATTCTTTGAACAATGAATTCCTTGCATCTTTCAGAATATATTTATAAAATTTAATGTAATGTTTTACTTTTGGCGAGAGATAAATACAATCACGTTCTAGACATGGCCGAAAATACTGTTGCATAGATGATCGGAAATAGCGTCAAAGTGGAATGGCCCGATGGAATTTTCGAAGAAACACGACCAGCTTGATAATAAATATCATTTATTTTTGGATGACGAATTTCTTAGCACATACGTTTGTAACCGATAGAAGACTAGGGATGCGAAACGCGCCCCATAAATTTAGATGCAATGACATTTTAAATAGTGGCGAACAACTAGCAGAAACTGAGCAAAACGCTCAGCTGTGAGCAGGCAGGCTAAAGAGAAAGAGAAACTACGCAGTTAGTGGCCATTTATACTAGATAAGTGCAAAAGTACAACTAATATGTGATTGGTTAATTTTGGGTTTTAGTTCCATTTTTCAAGAAGCGTTATGCAACATGGAAAGATCTCGAATTTGGAGGAACAAATGAATTTGGAGGAGAATATAAAATCTAGAATAGTTAATTTTGAGGTTGCCAATCGTTTCTTAAAGCAGGCATCGTATTTTGCTATATCTTACATATATTTTTTTTATATATACATGTATATATGTAAAATATAAAATATCTAATCTATCTTTCAAATACTAAATTAATAATGGCCTTTTAACAACTCTGGTTTTTCATCCTAAAAACAACGAAGCAATAATTTTTGTGACTAAACTCACTGCAGTTCTGATGCACACTTATCGATGAAATCTGAAAACAACATCTGGACATTAATCTATCATGTGATCTGAAATGAAATCCGGTATAAAAAGGTAATTACGCTGCAACTTCCCTTCTTTTTTCTTCTCTCTTCGCTTGCTCTTCTGCTGTAAGTTTAATAAACTTTTCTTTTATAATACTAACGCACAAACCTTCAGTGTAATGTTAGTTTTAAAGACGAAGAATAAAATATTTCAGAAACTAACAACGCTTAGATATACGACATTTTGATTATAATAAAAAGTTCAATTCTCTCCAGGATAATAATAGTGAGCTGACAGTGAAGATGTAGGTCTACTAAAATTTCAATAATTTCTTTTCAATGACACGAATATAACTAATATTTCAGAAACTCGAAATTTTTGTTTGGTTCTTAGGTTTGGTCTGGAAAGCTTCAAATAAAAATGCGCAAAGATATTTTTCAATCTCAGTCTCTTTTACAACTTGTAAAAAGGACACTACTTAAAACTGCTACGAATTTGTATTCACATGGAGAACGAATGGAAGATAATTAGCTGAGAGTAACGAGTGAGAATTTTCGTCCACCTTATTAGGTTACATCGCTCCAAAAATTCTCAAGGCGCATTAGGAAGACTTTACTATTTCAATAAAAATATACCTGTTGAAAAAATTCATTACATTTCCTAGAGAAAAAGTCTTTAATCCATTTAAAAAAAATCCTATGGGTGGGAGCTATTCTTTCATTAAAAGTCTCAAACTTCATCCAACGGTTTGTTTCCTAGAGAACGGAAGGCATGTATTCAGAAGTTAAAATCAATTTTTGACTTCTAAATTTTATTTTATTTGTTATTAAAATTTTCGAAACCATGAGAATGTTTTCATGAAACTTAGGGTTAGTTATATAAAAGAAGTGCAAGAGCTCCTCTTTAGGGTTTCGACTAGAACTACGAGTTATCTCCGAAATTAACAAGATTCGGAGTCAGACTCAAGTGCTATTTAAACTCTGCTTGGCATTAAATATTATTAAATATCATTCACATGTTGCTATGCATATTATTTCTTACAGTAAAGAAGACATTTCTGGCATTGAAAAAAAGAAGTTTAGTAGAAATAGATACTACGAATTTTGTTTCAGTAGACTTTTCATTGTTTATCTACAATTTCTTAATTTAAAAAAAGTATCTACAATGCAAAAATGCATAATGATCTCTAGAAAACTGTCATCGGTCAACTGAAACGTTTTCGCCTTCATTTTAATCGCTCACTTAAATTTAAATAAATGTTCAACAGCACTTTTCTAGAACTGTTGTCTTTTTCTACAATAGGCTTTATTGTTAATTAAATATAAGCGATCAAATGAAGCAATTTATTATTTTAATTGATCATGATAGTCTCTGAATAACAAACATGAGTTCTGTTTCATACTTTTCTGAACACTGATAATACGCTAATTGTTGTTACTTTAACTCCCACAATAAGCGTTATTCGAAGTGTTATTTTATTTCAAAATTTATTTCAATTAATATTTCCTGTATAAACATTGTATTGCTTCTGGGAAAGAGACACGACTACCTTAGTAATCTTGATAAGTATTTGAAGATTGCAATATATTGAATTTATGTTTAATCTCTCTCTGAGAGACTATTGGATTTAGATTTATTATTTCACTTGCTTTAATAAATTCTCTTGGTTTTTAAATCCACATTGTTGTTAAGTTGAGATTGGTAATATAAGTAAGAATAAGATTTATAGGATCAATAAAACTTATTTTTTTAATACGATTCTGATATGCACAAAACGCCGCCCAGACGGCATAATGGTTAGAGGAGCCTACTGCGGTGCGGAAAGGTCCGGGTTCGAATCCCGGAGAAGCATGCATGTTCGTAAATATATAGTGTCTTAGCGGTATGGGAACACTCTATGGCGATCCAAAAGTCCTCTCGAGAGGTTACTGGTAAGAGAAGACGTGTGGGGACCCGCGGATCCGTATCCCGGGGGCACTTCATCAAAATTGGGGGCGGAACTGAGCGAAGTCGTACTGTCACCTGTAGGGTGCTCAAAGCTCTTGCCAACGACGGGTTCATGGGCTTGTTCTAATGTTATTATTGTCAGATGGGTAAGATAAGTTACACCAACAAAAATATATGCATAAAACTTAGCATAAGGGTTAATTGCAAAACGTTGCGCTTCTATTTCTCCTCGATCTTCCTAAGATCAATAAAGCATTTCCATGAAATTGAAATATTTGGCATTTTATCCATCATTGACTAAAAAGCGAGAAATAAAACTTTATATGTATATAATTTCTTCCCCTTTTTGATGCTGTAGCGAGATGATAGAGCTATTTCGTGTTCTAACGATGAT
>KK121274.1:75593-99384 GCA_000611955.2 Stegodyphus mimosarum | reverse complement strand
ATATATATATATATAAAGTATGAGTCTTTGAAGATGGCTCCTAAACAAGAATAATGAAAAGACAACAAATAATGAAAAAAGTATTAATATATGCCAGTTTCTTCTGAAGTATAGGACTGGGCAAAACCATAAAATTAGGTTGACAAAAGACAATTATGGTTAACTTGTACACCATTAAATATCTTCCAGAAATCCTTTAAGAAGTGAATTAGGAAATCTTGCTTCATCATGGCAATGCATATTTTCATTCAGCAAGTCTGGTCGAATGCCTTAAATAAAAACCCAATAAAAGGGATAAAACATTGGCCCTATTCTCTTTATCTCGCTATATGAGACCTTTGGTTAATTTTCACTATAAAACAAATTTATGTAAATTTATTAGTATCACTCTAAAGCAAAATTTATATCGTTCCCTTTCTGAAGATGAGACCGAAGAAAAGTATGTTTTCCGCCCATTCAAAAAATGAATTATTTTAAGCATTTGTTCATTGGAAAAATTGCCCACAAAAGTGCACTGATAAAATAAAATATTGGAGAAAACTACTTTGAATGCACCTAATATTTGGTAAGTTTAACATGGTAAGTAATTACCATTCAGCTGTATGTCAAAAGTTTCAGAGGGATCCTCATTAAAAGGAACTGGTGAAAATTATAGAATAAAATGCAGGGAATTAAAAATTGCTAAAATATTATTTCTTTGCAAAATTAGCTCCATACTGTGAGTTTTGCACTTATTTAATAAAAAGATGCAAGTTCTCAAGACGTAACTGTGAATTTATTTTACTGCATTGAGTGCGCGTGAAATTTGCCGTAAGGATTTATTTGAAGTGGTGTATGCTTTTGATTTTTGCCGGAATGTAAAATTCACGAATTGAAAAAAATCGAAACACTTCCTTTCGAGACATTTAATGGGATTCAAAATTATCCAAAATTAGATGAACATAGAATGAAATCTGAATTAAATTCTCAGTAAAAACGGAACTAAGATTGTTTCTGAATGACAGTAAAACACTATTTAAGCAAAGAACACTTGTGAAGTTTGTTGATTAGTTAGAGAGCATTGTGAAGTTTCTGAGCTAAACTGACTGGTATTTACATTACGGAGTAACAAAACCTCGAAAACATCCATCTAACCAGCCCATTCTACTACCGATGAGAATTCAGTATGGAATACAGCTCTTAGTGGTCCTTGGCATAAGCCATTTGGCCAGCGGACAGTGATTGACTGAGCTTAGATCGTGGGTCAGATAAAAAGAGAAAGACAATTAGGAGGAATTCGAGGCGTTTAGCATGGGACAACACAAAATTTTGGAAGTCCAGATTTTCTTATGTGCCGTTTCAGCCTTTCTCAGTTTAAGATTTTTCATTTCAAGGCCATTTCAGCCTGTCCTTCATATCATGGATGAATTCTTTACCTATCCCACTGAGATAGACGGAAATGGAACTGCATTTTAAAAGGGCTCATCTGAAAATGCCTGGAATAGTTATAATCAAAGCTTGCCCGAAAGTGAAATACTATCTGGACTTCAAAGCATGTGAAACTTCGATTGTTGGCTAAATACAAAATGCAATAGCTCTGCTTCGATTAGAAGTGCAAAAGAATAAAATGCTCTATATTAGACGTTAAGATTAAACATAGGTTGTAAGGTTTTAGTTTTAACTAACAAAGTTTTATGTTAATTTCTCTTTCCTGTAAGCTCTTATTTCAACTTTCCGTTAGAATGAGCTCACGTTTCAGCTTTATGGTAATTTGAGGTGGAGCCAAGTTTTGTATTTAAAAGGTTAGCAAGGAATTTCTCGGTGTGAGAGAGCTTTTAGTCTCAGATCACTGCGGCTCTGTTCGACGTTCGCCTGACCAGCTAGTATTTAAATTCTAAGCTTTAGCGCTGTTACTCTAGTACTTATTGAAGTAATCTAAGTGCGTTAGTATTAGCTAAATCTTGCTAAGCACCATTGATAGTTTAGCATAGAGGCCAACCTCACGTTTATAGCTCTGAGAGCAACGATTTCTTAATTTTCTACTTAAGTTTATTTTAAATTATTTGATTGCTCAGGTTAGACCCAAGTGCGGTCATTATTTTCTGTTATCCCTTCCGAGTTGGGAAGAGACTGTAAATAGTGGTTTAATAAATGGGTAATTTTAAACTCCTCTTACGTGCAGTTATTCTACCATTTAACCACAAATATTCTACCACAGAATATAGCTGCATTCAGCTCCCTGTTCAAGATCAGGAATTTAACACTATCACCACCATGTTCGCCAAACGTATGCACAGAACACTCAGTCCTGACATGGTAAGTAAAATAAATATTCACAAATAAAATATCTTAATAACATTTGTTTTTGATTACTCAAGTGATGTGTCATAACTATAATAGGAATATTTAAACAACTTTTTGGGAAAAAGTTTCGTCCTTAAAATTAATTATGATTATTCCTGGCTTGGAAATTTCATGCAGTTCAAGCGATTTATTAAGGCATTAACTGGAAAACTGTCAAATAAAGTAAAACTGTTTTCGAAGTAGTTATTCTTTTGATTAGAAGGAGTATAAGAAGAAAAGTAGACATTACAAATAGTCACATGCAATTTAAGCCTTTTAAAAGAACGAAAGAAAACAACGTAAATTTTAGCCACGTTCAATTTAGACCTAACGGTCTTTATAACTAACATTTTTTTGCGCTATTCTTTTGTATTTCTAGGCGCCGAAGACAGACAGAATTTCGGAAAATCCATTGCAGAAGTGGAAAAAAAGCCATAACATTGCCACAGAATGGGAATAAGAGAAAAGAAAGGAAATGAAAATTTTACTTGAACAATAAATTCGAAACCAAGCAAGCGAAACAATAAATTATGAACTATTGCTTCGGGCAAAGCGGCGAAGAATGGAAGAAATCGATTGCATGTATTAAATACTTCATATTTTCGAAGTTACATTCAGCAGAATTTTTCCAAATTGTTATTATTCGAAATATTACAAAATTTGACTTGCGTATATATATTTTCATTTCAGAAGAGAGTTGAAATACCATTTCTGCAGGGCAAGAGGATATTATTTTCATTGTGGAAAACGAAGCAGTAACATAAATATTTGTATATCTTTAAACATAATTTAGCAGATAATTCTTCATATGTTATGATTGCGGGCAAATGCAATTTTGCTTTTGATAAAAGATTGCCCCGTATTAGTAAGAGACCCAAGTTTCAGTTATGTACTTTACTGCAGTTCAAAGAATTTCTGAAAATTCGGGAATTAAAGGGTTCGTAAGTTGCAAAACTCAATCCAAGCGGTATAAAGAAATAACATTATAGAGACATTAAATTTTTTCGGAGCACAAAACCAGTTCTGTCTTAGCCGGGATTCGAACCTCAAATCATCAATTTGCTAACTGCAGTAATTACAAGAGGACAACCTGCATAAAGGAACACGATAATTCCTTATAGCATGATGAAATGGATTCTGTGTTCTTATTTATATTCCTTTATTATTAGTCCAGAAGGGCTAGAAACGGCATTTTGCGTCCAATCACTATAAACAGCCGTATCACTTTTCAAATTGTTGCCACCAAATATTGTCGCTCTGTATTATATTTAAAGAAACTAAATAATGAAGAATCTACATAAATGTATATATGTTTCTTGCATTGCGAAAAAACAACAATAACTAAAGTCACGGAATTTTGAATAGCATAATGTTCCATCCGAACATGTGAGCTTGGAAGCCCGAATTTGGAATTTGTTTTACTGTCTATTTCATATTTTGTAGAACTTAATGAGTTTTTGATTAAAAACTGAAAATTTCAAACCAAGAAGTGGCACCACTGTACGGAATAAACTATTTTTATCTCATGCGCGCGAGACACCCTATCGGAAATTCTAAAGATATGCTGTTTTTAAATATTTTTAGCCCAATGTGGCGTTAACCCAAATGCTCTCGAAACGTGTATGTGTCTGTAAATGGCAAAAAAAAACTTCACCGTTCGTACGTAATTTAAAATCTGTAAGCTGTCAAATTTTTTTGTTATTTAACTTAAATTCATTTAATTATATTACCATAATTTTCCACCTTCCCCAATTGTTAAATGTCGAAATACGCTAAACGAAAAAAACAACATAAAAATCACTGCGGATAATGTAAGAGTCTAAGGAAATAGGAACTTGTACTCCAGGTAAGATTTTATAATATCACAACTGCGTATAATCTGCAATTCTTGGAGTTATATCACGGTGAATAATTTAAGAGCCTAACGAAGCTCGAACTTCTGCACCATATAGTATTTTACGTAACATTACAGTGCGTAATATGTAATGATTGAAGTTGTTTCAATAAATGCTTTTCTGCTGATCCTTTTTTTTCCGTCGGAATGACATAAATCCGTTAGGCACCTTAGCCTGCATCTCGACGATGGGAAATAACGAGGAGCATAATGAAACACAGCAATCCAAATGTACCCACTTGGTGTTTTCTGTTCGCATTACCAATCATGAGCAAAAATAAGCATGTGTGATTGTAAAGAAAAATATGGTTTTTCCTGCGTTATCAATCATCGAAAATTTAGATGATGTTGCATAACTTTTATTCATTATTATTTTAATCTATAGTCTTTTGAGGCTTAGACTAAGAAATAGAATCTTTTACTTCTTTATATGTTCAAGCCAAAAAAGGGGAAAATACACTGTAAGTATATAGCACACAATGTACTTAGTGTTGGCTTGATTTTAGCATACGTAGTGTAATATTTTAGCTTTTCTTATCAATGTATCTTAACATTAATACTTATTCATGTTTGTTAATATTAGTACAGTGTTATGTATAACGTTTAGCATTATCTGAGTTTTATGTGACTCAGCAGCTGTCAGAGCGCATTATCCATGGATATTGAAGCACTATTGCATATACATTCATGATCTCCTCCTGGTAATGAAGCACTGCGAATCGATTAGGCATATATATCTATAGTTTTATTTATAAAAGCAAACTAAATAATCATATTTAAAAGATGTTTGAGAAGTATGATTTAATTTTAAGATTTACAATATATGGGAATATATCGAATAAATTACGCCACACCGCTTAAAAACACTTCTATACATATTTAATTAAAAACTTTCCATGCCGTGTAGGTCCGATTAAGGTATTCTGATGTCTTGTGCACAATTTTCTTTTACGCGTGCTCATGGTCTTTTTGCTCTGTTTTATGAGAAGAAAATGTGACTATGAGGTACTATAGAAGGATTTGAGGCCTATCTTAAGACATGAACTATACGGAGCTTAGGCCTAGGTGCAGTTGCTCTAGTTGGTAATCATTTGATGCAAAAAACTTTTATCTAACGAAATGTCCCTTAATTAAAATTCGACTTAATTGAAACAGTTAATTCAGTAAACAAGTGAAACAGTAATTCAATAAACAAGATATGAAACCAAGCTTTTCAATTTTTATGTAAATTTTTCATTTCATTTTCTCTGTTCCTTCAAAGTAAAGGAGTATCTTTTACAGTAAACAAGTCATCGCAGCACATCTGCGAGCAAACAAAACAGCGCAGTGTGAAATATTTGTTCTGGAACCCATAAATATCTAGTATCTTGTTGACTTCTATGATGAATTATATCAACTGAAATCTGAACATCCACAAAAACATTTTTTGAAAGAAAATAGCACCAAAAACGGAAGTATAAAAATGTTAACAAATTATAAAATGCCTTGCAATAATTCATAGTTGAATTTTGGTCTTTCTATAAAATCTGGCGCTAGTTTTGCCATGAAAATGGCTGTAGAAAATTCACGAAGAACTGGTTTTCTCTGCTATGTCTTAAAAATGTATCATATTTCTTTACAATCACAAATGAATTACTTTCGTCATAAGATTTAAAGTTAAAAATGTTTCTTTAAAGTTAAAAATTTGAATTGAATGAATTCAAACTTTATTTATTCTCTTCTAAATGGCTTCAAAATAATGCTATCGCAGTAATGCCTTAAATAATGTGTTCAAAAAAGAAGCTGTTTCTATTTTGTTAAAACAAAGCCTAACCGCGAATCCAAAATTATTCCGCTCCAGTTAATCTGAATAAATGGATTTTAACTATGTTTAAAATAAAAATATTAATCTCTGTTTTAGTCGAGTGTGAGTAACCAAAACAGTAGTTTCTCGAGAACGTATCATGTATTTGGGAATTGCATAATCAATTTTCCTCATTGCTTGGATGTCAAGGGGCGCGCATACCTAGACTATTAACTTTATCGCTAAATATTTAGTCGATAAAAGCTCCTATAATCTGCACCGCATTTAAACTCATTAATCAGAGTTAACTCAGTTTCAGAACTTACTCCACAGATGTCGATAGGAAATTGCTTGGTTTACGATACAATATTCTTAGCACTAGAAAATATTGAGGAGTTAATTTATTAGATACTGGTGATGAATCATTGATAAAGTGATCAGTTAGGACGTAATTTCCTGATTAAAATTTTAGCAAATAGAAATCTTTTAAGAGATCTTCAAAACTTAGGTTTTGATTTTGATGGAATTTTCAAATAACTGTTAGCTTTTTCATTTGTCATTTTTCTTACTGTGTGACGAATAGCTATGAGGCTTTATTAGAAACAACAGTATATCCTGAATTATTTTCACGAATGATTTTGTATTTCTGAGAGAGTTTGACATATACTGTCTTAGTTCGTTTTAGATAAGTTGGCCAGGGAGTTTAGTACTGAGTTGGAGAATAGAGTTAAAACTTTTATATCCAGCGGTCTGAATGAGCGATTGCAGTTACGAAAGACTCGTGTAAAATGCAATTTTTAGAGAAACTGGAATTATCTGGAAAAATTTTCTCTTTTCTTTCACTACATTTCTTAATTTATAAAAAATGTTCTTGAAAACTGATGATAAGATAACTTTACGTTAATATACCTGAAATAAATATACCTTTAATATAAGGATTACAAGCATTGTAAGTAGTAAAGCAAGTATTTCTAAATGACACAAGCATTTAAATTTTATTCTCTTCTAAAAGTTATGTTAATTATTTTGTCCATCCTCTTTCTGTACTTGCGAAAGTAAATTCAAAGTTTTGAAATGCTTTTGTTGAAAGATTCTCTGGAGATCAAAGAAGATACCCTAATTTAAAATATCAGTAAAAATTAAAAATTTCAAAATATCTTAGCATTACAGGTTATAAGGTATTTCTCCTTTCCTGCCTTCGTAGTGTAGTGGTCAGCTCGCTCGGCAAGGGCATTGCTCATTTTTCATGTCTCCTGCTTCAAAATAACCTGATGATTCTACAAATGGCATCCGAACTAAAAAATGTGGTGGATGAGGAACCTTCACCACCGGGTTTGGCGACTGGGTTCCCTAATCCCTAGTCGCTCTTTAAAAGGGGTAGTATATAAGGTATTTCTCCAGGCTTCTCTGCATGCCTTCTTGGTGTAGTCGTCCGCACGCTCGGCGCGTATTCGAGAGATCCGTGGTTTGTCTTGGCGAGGACATTGCTGATTTCTCATGTCTTCTGCTTCAAAATAACCTAATGACTACAAAGTAAAGTTAATGAAAATGTGATGAATCAGTTTGAGGGAGAAATAAAATTACATTTTATTGACGTAGTGAGGAAAATCTGAACTATATTTCATTAACCTAATAATTTATATAACTTTTTGCCAGTTTTTTAGTGGTTCTTTATTTTCATCTTCATATTCGTCGACTTCATCTTCTGTAAATAAACGACTTTATGTTCTAAATGTTAGCACAAGATTGAGGGTATTAGAATGTAGCAGAAAACGATTTGCCTGTCTGTAGGATTATTATACGTCCTGTACCGATCCCGATAGTTCTAAATTCGTAATTATATCCAGTTGTTTCTATGCGATAGATTAAAAGAATCTAGGGTTTTGAAATTTGTGATTATAAAAGTTGATGAAGAAAGTTATAAATTTATAGAAGAAATTCGGAAACAAATATAGAAACCTTAAGAATATTTGTACTACTGAGATGCGAATGTTTTCAAATAAAATGAGCTTAATGCAATTTACTTAGCAAAGTGTGACATTAACAACATGTTTGTAATACACCTGTTGCAATCTAATTATATTTTATTTACTTCAATTAAGCAAGGAATTTATTCAACAAAATTTAAACATTTTGAGTATTTTACGGATCGAGTTCCTTGGTTTATCATTTCTTTTTATTTTTCGTCAAACAGTTTAAATTGCAGTACAAGGATATTCGAAATTATACGGTAATTCCAATAATTACGTAGTTCAGCTCCAAGAGCTGGTTTTCTTGGAAAGTATACTATTAGACTTTAAAAGACAGCTAGTGACGTTTCACTGTATCATATACCATAAAGACATAGTATGGGTGCAAAGGATCCTTTTATCAATCCAAATAAAGCTTAACAGAAAGTAATAACTCGTGCTTACAGAAGCCAACACTTTTGGTTGAAATTAAAGATAATGGATAAATTAAAATAAATGAAGTTTTAAAGTACAGTCTAACAGCTTCACAGAATAACTAGCGAGCAAGATGGCTCTGACCGAAGTAGGCGTAAACAAGCCTAACGATAAGAATAATTCAACGCCGTAGAATTCTAATCGAAAGAATCAAAGTTAGTAATGTGGCCTTCAAGCAGGCAGAACACGCTCTGAATTCCCTCTCCAAAACCTTCCTTTAGGTACTTTCTTCTTTCTACCTAATTTGAATACCTCACGCTGGAAATTTACATTTTGTCAGGGAAATGAGAAGAAGGCTTGATAGGAAAGTTAAAACTAACTTAATAACTGGTTAGAAAATAAAAATGAGACGTTATACAGCTATAGCTATAGAAATATGTTACAGTAGTTTATGTTTTTGTTAATGCATGATTTCTTTCATGTTGAAAAATTTCAAGCTCAGATTTCATAACATCTAAGGCCCATATCACACACGCATTTGTTTCATAGGACTGTTTCGGACATTTTTTTCTGCCTGGTTTACTAATAAAAGAAAGAAGCGGAATTTTTTCCTTTCCTTTCGAAAAAAATTGCAAGTTGCTCGTTTTCATCCAATCAGCTATCAGCTTGTTTGTAAAAGTAATCTGTGGTGATTGGCTGTTGCGAAAAAGCAGAAAAATTGCTCCAAACAGTTGTGCTTCAAAAACAAACTGATGTGTGATAACAGCCTAAGGATTACTATATACATGTTTAGAAAACTATTTCTATATATTTACTTAGAGATGTGTGGAAAATAGCTTATTTTTAACAATCTCAATAAATTTTAGGATGATAATGTTGGTCTGTGTAGAGATAATCTGATGAAAAATTTTCTGGAAACGAGAATATTAACCGGGTGGATTGGCCAACCGAATCTCCAGATCTTATACTATAGAATATGTCTGGGATGCTTTTAAGAGGGCAAGTGTGAGTTGGCTTCTCCCTTTGAGAATCCAAGAAAACCTGAAAACAGCGTTGTTGGGAGAGTGGAACCGACTGCCCCGAAAACTTACAAACTGCATCATTTTCAATATAAAGCCACAATGAGAGAACTGTATAACTGTTAAAGGAATCATACCCAGTGTTCGACTCCATTTTAGTTCGATTTTGCAACCTTTGGCTTAGGTCTTCCTGCACCAATGTGTGTATACCATGGCAAGTATAGTTTTGCATAAAAATCTGTTAAAAAATCTAGAGATAATCGACTAAATGTGAAATTCTCTTAATGTTGAACACCAGTGTAAGCGGGATGCTTATCTCTTTGATGTACGTTACTGCTTATACTGTTTTGAATTATTTTTAATTATAATGTATTCTTGAATACCATATCAGCATACAGAAATCTTTAGCTGTGTCATATATATGAGATCAGGAGTAATGTATATCATGCATATAACACATGATTGCATTATTCTGGATGCATATCATTGTGGAGACATTAGGTTTTTTTTTGAAAGCAGGAGATTTGAAATATGAGCAACGCCTTCGCCGGGAATCGAACCACGGACCTCTCGGTTACGCGTCGAGCATGCAGACCACTACACCACGAAGGCATGCGAAGAAGGCGGGAGAAATACCTTATATCATGTGTTTCCGTGCATTTATGAGCTTCCGTTTTGGAAGCTCATAAAACATTCATTTTAGATTGCTTAACTTTGGTTATTGGAGATATAAAGGCAATACGATTCAGCGTAATTTCCTTATTTTCTCCAACAATCGTTATTCGAGTGTTAATTTTTACTCATATACACAGTGTGTTTTTATTCATATACATAGTGTTTTATTTATGTTCATAGTGTTATTTTTCACTCATGCACTTGTATTGATATCTAGCTAGCGAAAGACAACAGTGTAGGCCAATATTCACTAACTAAAGAAATAATCGAGCCAATAAAGTAAAAACTTACAACGCATCAACTTAAATACTTTAGAAATGACAGGAACGCTTCAATTGTAAAAATACATTAGTTTTAAGTAGAAAAAGTTTCGGCGAATTATGTAAATTTCTCTCTCTCTTGCTAAGAACCTTATGGCAGCAGCATAATTTATTTTCGTTTCTTTTTTCGAAATTTTCTTTCTTTTTTCTGCAAGTTTTGAAGCTAATGTCTAAGTAAAATGCATTGCATCCCAAATCAAATCTTTCACCATTAAGAAGAGACACTAATGAATTAAAATGTTATTTGTTCATCAGATAATTTTCTCGCCCGAGTCTCTGTCGCTTTATTTTTATTGAATATTTTATTTTACTACTAACTGGAGTACTCGGCTTCGCTCAGGGTGTTGACATGAGATTGTGCGATAGTTGGAATAAAAGGATAAACTTTAAACTATAAGAGGTAAAATGTTTTTATTGAAAATATATTCTAACTATTTAAAATACTTCTTTATAAACATTTTTCATTTTTTTATTATTCGGGGTATATATGCGTAAATTTTTCGAATTTCCTACTCGAGAACAAGCTACGCATAGCTAGCTGACCGTGAGAAAAGCAGGAATCTTTGAGGTTGATTCCGCAATATTTTAAAGTTTGTCCTTGCGCTTTGTTAATTGTAAAACTATAGGCTAATTTGATTGGAAATTGCAGCTTTCAAATTGGAATGGCAGTTCAGTAGATATAAGTGGTATTTCGGGGATAAATACTGTATGTCTTTTGTCCGTTCCAGTCATAAATTCGGCTTCGTTGATGATATTTGATAGTTGTTTGACGACCATCCTTGTTCCATTACGTAGTTTGGGTGAGTTGAGATTTCTGAGCAGTATCATCTATCCTATTTTCAGTCGAAAGGTTTATAATAGTATTCCTGGTACTTGCAAAGAGTTTAAAAATTCTGTGGGGAAGTTAACACTTTTTCAAACGTTTACCATCGTGTCAATCTATTTGTATATTTTCTCTTCACCGGGAATTTTCTTTTAAATATTAAAGTTGATATCGTCGACAATATTAGTTTTAGTTGCCAAAATTGCCCTTTGAATAACCACTCCGGACTGGTGTAGTTGTGAACAATATTTGCATAACTTTGGGGGATTCGTTTTCAGTAGTGGCATATTGCAAAAATCACCGTTGATTTCAATGATGCAGGTCGTCTGCACATAACTGATAAGAAGCTCACTGCTGTTCATACTATTCACTCACTGCATTTCACTGATAAGAAACTGACATTTGAACCCTGTATCTGTATCATAATCATAGATGACTAGTATTTGGCCGTGAGGCCCTTACTAGTATATGGTTATCTTTCCCAAGAAGGGTTGCCTGTTGAAAGTAATTGCCCAATTTAAAATTTGAGAAAAGCACCTCCTAAGTGCTTAGATTTGAACCCGCAAAGGATCTGACTTTATATATCCCTACCTATTGGTAACTGCACCCATCACGATGTTTCAGAACATCCGGGAACCTTCTTCATAGATGGGGCATAGAGAGCTACCACACCATATTCATCGCAACCTTGATCGTACCGGAACTCGTTTTTGAATTTTAGAGGCAAGCACACTGTACACATACTTTTATAATACATATTGATTGTGGAACAAAGCGCTTTACTCTTCAAAAACGTTGTTTATACTTTCTTCTCTATTTTGTTTTCCAATGATAACGTCTTTCCATTACAAATTCCCTCTATTTACACGAAAATAATGTTTGACGCCACGTTTCGTATGGTAACTGCGGTTCCTAAAGATCGAAATAAGTTACAACATTTTCGAAAATTTCTGTTATTTCCTTATTTGACTAAATTTTATTGAGAACTGCTTATTTCCGAAAAGAGTACCTTTCCTTTAGAATTTATGACATGTTTTTCAAAGGTTATATTAAGCTCTTTTATCTGGATTGTTAAACACTCGAGATTAAACTTATGATGAAATTGTTAATAGCAATCAATGATGGCAGCATCTCGAGGTTCAAAGCTGTTGTTACATTTGAGCATTTTGCTCATATCCAAGAAAGTGCCATTACAGTTATCATAGTTCTCAGTCACAAAGTATTTAAAAAGTAGACTAATAAATGACAAAGTAAATATAAGATTCCGGAACTTTAGTAATTGTCTCCGAGCCTCCACACCAGGAAATAAGTATACGGGTTTCGTATTCTTTTAAACCTGTAACAGGAATTTGGACCAATTTCTTTACGCAAAGGCTTCTTCCATAGGAAAATATCTTTTTACTGTTTAATTTCAAAAAGACACTGGAGGTGTAGAAACTGACTTAATTCACTGTACCGCTAAGTTTCAAATGTAAACAAATATTGCTTCTATGGTAAAAAATACTGGCTTAACCGCACTGAAACAACTTTTAAATTCTTGATAATCGTACACCTATTGCATTCAGGTTAACTAAAGGCACAAAAACCTTATAAGGTATTTCTCCCGCCTTCTTCGCATGCCTTCGTGGTGTAGTGGCCTGCGTAACCGAGAGGTGCGTGGTTCGATTCCCGGCGAAGGCATTGCTCATTTTTCATGTCTCCTGCTTCGAAATAACCTAATGTCTCCACAACCTTATCAGAAGATATTAACAAGATAATTCAGTCATGGAAAAAAATGTAGAATTTACCAACATATAAAAATAAAAAATGAGCTTATGGAGCCGAGTAACACAAAGTAATATATACATATATTTATATATTTTTGACACAACCGACGGCAACCAAAAGGGATGGTTCAAAACTACATGTTATAACAGTCCTATATGCAAAATTTCAACGTTCTGAGGATATTCCTTTTTGAGGTGTGCGAGATACACACATACATACGCACGTACGTGCAGACGTCACGATAAAATTTCTTTTGAATCCATTTTAAATCCTTTTGCAACCCGCTTTGGGATAAAGAGCCCTTTATTCTGTTCCTACGTACAGATGTCACACAAAATCATTGCTAAATTGCATTCAATAGCCGTGAAAACTGATATTTTCGGTGAAATGTCATATTCGAAAATTTTTGCGGTTACAATACTTCTTTTACGTCATACAGGGAAATAATCAAAACTAAACTTACTTAATAAAAAGCGACGAAAACGTAAAAGGAATCTCAGAAATGTGTGAGATCTCACATCATTTATGGAATGGTATTCTTTGGACAGATGGGTAACACCATAGAAGCTGTAACAAAAGAACATAAGTAACACCTTGCGTTTATATCAACCATAAAATACAGCTGCGACAAAAAATATAAAGGAGTTAGATCATGGACTTGAAATTGAAAAATATCGGAGATAGAAAATAACCAACTTTAGCTCATGAAACTGTTAGGATCGTGAGTCATTCAAGAAATCTGAGCAGAAAATATTGTTTTGAAACTAAATACAGTATGAAAGACTATTTTGGCAAGAGCAGGTTTTCCAAAAAAGTAAAAAACTTTTTTTTTAGATTAGGGAATTTTAGCCATCCAGGGGAACTTATTGGAAACTAAATGGTCGACGTTCTGCACTGTTGGAGTAAAAAAATCCAAATGCGCGGATATAGTAAAAATATTCTTAAACAAAACATTGACTTACTTAACTGATGTGTAAAATAAAGATTGCTACTCAAATAATTCTATTAATTACACATTAACTTACATTTAAAGTGATTTTAATAAAATGTAATGTTTCATGCTATTTATAGTTTGTTGTTAAATTTAAAGTATAAT
Organism: Stegodyphus mimosarum; assembly: GCA_000611955.2. Taxonomy (NCBI): domain Eukaryota; kingdom Metazoa; phylum Arthropoda; class Arachnida; order Araneae; family Eresidae; genus Stegodyphus; species Stegodyphus mimosarum. The sequence goes on along the minus strand of KK121274.1, from coordinate 85,301 downwards.
AAAGGACGGAAGGCTTGAAAGCCGATCATGTTTTAACACGATATCCTTTAAAAGTTGGCATTGTTTCAGCGGAATTTTATTGTTGAACATTTAAAATATTATTTTTAAATTTGAAGGAGTTATTTCTGCAATAACTACTAATACATTGTTTGAATGAATAATATTAAAGTCAACTTCTCAGAATTTTAAATTTCGTGACATAATACAAGTAAAAAGAAATTACAATTGTTTCATGAATTAAGAGGACAGAAGTTACCGTTTTTAGTGCTTAGGATTATGCATCATGTGACTGGAAGATAGTACTGAGTCTATTTAAATATGAAAGGTTTAATTAAAGCTAGAAACGCTTTTATAAAGTTAGTTACACAGACAGAAGTACAAATTTTAGCCACAAAAGTTTGTGACCATCTTACATTGTGACCATTTTGATTTCACGATTCAAATCGATTTAGCAAATTTTGTTTGTGTTTTTGGAGTCTAATAATGAATAAAAATTTTAATTAAAATGATTGTAGAGACTTAATTTATTATGATGCTGGAAACATAAAAAATGAGCAATGCCCCCGGGACTCGAGCCCGGACGCTCCGAGTCTGCTAACTTTTACACCAAGAAGGCATGCTGGAAGAAGGGAGAATACCTTATATGATAAATTTCGATTTTTTAAGTTCATCGTAAATGAACACCTGCTGAAGATTTGCTCACTTATTCAGTAAAATTTTTATTTCACTAAACCGCTTGAGCACAAGGCTTGCAAAAATAACTCCATAAAATGGCAATACTTTCTATTTCGACAGAATGTAAAATCCCGGATTTGAAGGCAATAAATAAGTTGAAGATGTTTTCCTTTGAAGTGATTGTTGAAACTGATAACGTTTCTCATTCTGATTTATTTGCAATCAGAGGAATTTTTGCAAAGACCTTATTCAACTAACGAAGGCTGATTTTTGCCTTCATTTGTTTCATTTGCTGAATAATATTATTGAAAGGGATCATACCAGGAATTCAGTGAGATTTGCTTTAGACGAAATAGTGTTAATTTAGAAATGATTATAGATAAGTTTTGGAAGTAATAAGTGACAAAGACTTGTGCAAGCTTCTCTTCGTCAGACTTTAAAGTATTCGTTACTTAGAATGCAGTTGTTTGCTTTAATGTGTTTTAATTTATGAATTTAATCCTTTCCCCTACTGCGATTTACATATATTCAAGTATCCAGCTTTCCCGCTATATGGAAGATTAATAACTCAACTAACCGAGATCGTGTCGTGGGAAGAAGAGTTCTAGAATAAAAGATTTTTCTCTGCGTCATTTCTTTCTATACCCATTAAGGCTTGCAAACGTATTGGAAATTCCGGGTGAAAAATTACCCCTTTAAAGAATATAGTACCCACGATTTGCCTGCTGAAGAATTCTACGCCACTTCGTATGGAATTCCCTCATTTGTCTAGCTGGATATTGATTTCAGTAACAGGGCCTTTCCAGTAATTCCCGCTAATCCTTCTCGGGCTGAAGTTGCAATTCTTTATTACGCTTGAAGACATTGTTTGTGGGTGAAAGTTAATATCTTCGTATTGTATATTTGCCTCTTTGAGCCTTTTAACGACCGTCAGGGGTACACTAAGCCAAATTTTGGGCCATTTAAAGCGACGTTTTAGGTAGTTAACGTTGTGCTTTATTGCGCTTCTCATTTGATTCATGTCACGTACTGATTCGTAGACATGTTTATTTATTTCACTGCTTTTGTTTAAGTAACTGACATTTAATTGCTTTCGTATTTGTCGGTTCGCGATCTAAAGCCATTCAAACAGAATCTTTTCTTTGCATTGCTGCTTTCGAAAGCATGCGTGATGTTGGAAATTTCATTTAAGCTAAATGACTCGGTATACAAGTCAATTGCCTTTAGACGTTTAGGCTAAGAAATCGTTGTCAGCTGATTATCTGGTAATTGTGGATGTCTGAAAAAATAAATATATTAAAAAAAAAAGAATCGAAAAAATTTTTCAGATTTTTACGGTCGCCCAAAAGGGTTTGTTAAGGTTTTTCTTATGCTCGCACTCTACCAGTCTGCTTTTACACTCACTCCTACTAACGCCTTTTTTCCTTTATTATTAAGCACGATTTTCTTCGCACTTATGCCATGTACAGTTGAAGAGCAAAATTACAAAAATTTAAAAGCACCACAGCAGTATAAGATTAGAATTCTGAATGCAGCGTTAAGTGTTGGCATAACTTTCTTTTCAGCCTTTTCTCAGTTTATCCTATTAATGTTCATTTTCTTTACTAAGATGGCTAAGCTAAACTTTATTATTAACGTTTTGCTTGTTTATTTTATTTGTTAAATATCACTTGCTTTGCGCTTACGCTGCATAAAATTCTATTCAACTGCAAAATCACAAAATATTTAAAAACATCATATCTTTAGAATTTCTGACAGATAGTCTCGAGCGCTGAAGATCAATATGTTTTCCTCGTACAGTGTTGCCGCTGCTCGCTCTGAAATCGATGAGTTGGTTGATCAGAACTTGTTAAAGTTTTGAAAAGTATGAGATGCAGATTTTCATTGTTTAATTTCTTTAAATATAATAAAGGGCGACAATATTTGGTAGCAACAGTTTCAAAAGTGATACGACGCGTTTAAGAGTTTCTACGCAAAATGCCGTTTCGAGTCTAATATACCATTCAGGATTAATTCCCCTCTCGGGATAATACATAAATAATATCTGAAAGCTTTCAGATTTTATATTACGCCCAAACGGGCGTTTTTTCATTTACAAATAAACGTTTCGACAACATTTGGGCAACGCCAATTCTAAAGCAGGCTATTTAAAAACAGGATATCTTTAGAATATTCTGTTTGTAGTGTCGCCACTGCTTCTTTTGAAGTCTTTGGGTTTTTAAATAAAACATTCGTTAAAGGTTTACAGAATAGGAAATAGACAATGAAACAAATTCGAAATTCCGAATTCGGGCTTCCGTGCCCTTTTAGGTTTAGGAGTGTTTTATTCAAAATTTGATGGTTCTCAGGCATACATTCATGCAGATTCTTTATTATTTAATTTAGGCCCAATTTAAAATCAAATAAATATTTATTTACCTATTTCTTACAAGTAAAGAAATAGCACAGACTAAATCTGTTTACTTATCTTGTTACAAATATAACAAGATAAGGATGTTTGCCATGGTCTATAAGATTTAAATTATTTTACAGCAAGTTTTGAGTTTAACACTTACTACCTAGTAGCCTATATTCTCGCTAACACAGTGATGAAGGCTCTTCTTTTCGTAAATGATCTAGTCCTATGATCCACTGAAAAGAACATTTAAAAAGCACCGACTTCCTTAATAAGTCACTTGACAGTTTTTTATTGTAACCGAGAAAAAATTAAATTATTATAAATATTAATAAGACAACTTATCAAGTTTTTATCTTCAGTACAAAACCTGTTGTTACACCTTCATATAGACTTTACCAGCTAAATGGCACTTTTATCATCAACTGCATCAGCTGAATGAAACTAAAAATGCTACGTACTTGGGAATCCCTTTGATTCCAGATTGATATTTTCATAGGACTCATCCCTACATTTTCAGGTGTACTCAGATCTCTACAAATCTCATTTTCAGATTTCTACATCCAGACATAAATTATTATAGAGATTAGCAAATGGGAAATCAGGTGCTTCTCAAGATATGTTTCGCACTTCGCACCTTGTTCAAGATCTACTGTTTAATAGGAAGCTGAGTTATTGATTACTGTACATGAACCCACTCAATAAAGGTTATAAATTGTTCATCATGGTCTGGACCTGGTTCTTTACACACGTAAAAATTGTCTACAGATGCAGATAGTTACTCTTCATAAAACTGATGAAAGATATCCTCCTGAAAATTGGCTTCTTTTTCCACAGATGATTGCGCTGTTGATGCCACTAAAAACGCTAGAACTGGAATACACTAAAATATTTTAATCTCAGCAGAGCTGTTGATAAATTTCGCAATAATTTTGATGTTGAAGTGGATACTGCTTCTGTAACTCTAGATGAAGCTGACAAAACAGTAAAATCAAATATTGTTATCTTAAGCTGATATGACAGGCAACTATTAAAGCACTTTTTACTGTGATCTTCAGTGGTAAAAAGCACTTCATATCTGCTAGATTGTTCTTCAACTCTCCTTCGGAAAACAGACGAAATGTTGCTTTATAATGGATTCTTAGTCATTGTGATATTATTGGAAATGACCTGGTGAATGACTTGACCAAGACTTATTCTTACTTAACCTCATCTACATTCTCTTGTTGACTTTTATACTGTCAATAGACTTATCCATTCTACACTTGTGAAACCGGTGTAGAATGTTGCTTGGGTAAGTCTATTGACAGTATAAAAGTGGTGAATTTACGAGTTTGAGGACCTGGCTAGACAGAAGTCCTAGGACTCCTTAGCGGAAATTCTGGTTTTACGTAATCTTCTTAGAGATGTTAGTGTAGCAAATTTTCATCTCAGAATTGACAATGTCTAATTGCAGAAACATCTCCATCGTACTTATTTGCTTAACTCACCAGTGGGTCCGTTAAGCTTGCGATCTTACTAGTGATCACTTCTACAATTGCCCTGATCTTAATGATCACCAGGTTTGTAGACATTAATTGTGCAGAAGATGTTAACATTTTACTCATTTCAAGACTTTATTGGGCTGCCAGAGTCTAACAATGAAAAAGCTGAGGTTTGCCATAAATAAAAAAACGAAAAGTAAGCTGTCTCAACTCGTAAATCACCTACCACGGATTATCGATTAATTAACTTCAGTTGATCACAAACGAACGATTCAAATTAGCGTCCTAATTTTAAACTGTCCCACACGCTATTGAATTTGCATAATTTTGTAGTCTGATAAATTACTGTAATTTGAATCAAAAAGAACAAGAAAGACCGCAACAGAAATCTAACTGTTAATAAAACTTAACGAAGAACTGTTACAGATTTAATAATAAATCTGTATTTCTTCTACTGAATAAAGAATTTGATATTGTGTATTTTCTTTTATTTATGCAAAATTAATTTACAACGTTTTCTCTCTATTTCTTCAACACGTCCAGACGTTACCTTTTTATTAAGACTGTTTTAATTTTTATTCTCACATTCATATATTCACGTTAAATAAACTTTGTTTTTAAACGGAATTCGTTTATTTAGTTTTTCATTAATTTGTTAATAATCAAGTGATGTAAGAGTACGCGTTCTAGATTAAAAATAAAATACTGTTTCTGTCTTATAAAATGTTGATTTTCTCAAAATGTCTCCTACCATTCCACGAATTTAGTAGTATAATTTAACGTATTTTGATAAAATTCTCAGCAAGTTATATTAATTTTTAGCAGTGTGAGGGAATTGATCGTAATCTTCATCCCAGAAAGAAAATAAATAACATACGGCGATGATAAATCGAAGGGGAAAATGTAGAAGACCATTCCAAAAATGAGCTCTGCAATCAGCTGCACAGTTTTAATATTTTTTCGCTGCTCGCGTTATCCTTAAGTCACATCTCTGCTTGGCTTCTCTCCAAGATTAGAAAAAGTCGCTTCTCTTCATTAATTTTGTAACATTTCATCTATTTCGTTAGTCAATCTAATATTTAGTGCTTCATTTGAAATATAGTATATCCCGAATCTCAACGAAGTTGCTTCAAATATATTACAGTGTGACTCTTGATAAATTATGATATCAAATCTTTTGGAAAGCTTGTTGTCAGAAAAAAGTGTGACGAATTTCATATGAATAACTTTCTTGAGCACTGCATGTGTTCCAAGAGTCTTAATTATTGGACTCTTCGTATATGTTTCAGATATATATGACTTTGGCCATACTAAGTTTCCAAATCTGTTTCCAAATTCTGGCAATTTGTTGCTTAAATTGTTTATATATATATATATATAAGTTTTACATGATGATAACTTCGATCAATATGTAAAAGAAGCATTTGCTTAATCTACGAAATTATATCTTTTATATCAATAGGCTACTTCCTACGGATTATTGTAACTGTATTTAACTTCGTAAGAAATTTCCTTCTTCCTTACCGCGTACCTTCATCATGTAACTGGAAGCACGCCAGGGTGGCAGTTGTAAAGTTCAGAGTTCAAATCCTGGTGAAGGTATCGCTGATTTCAATGTTTCCTGCTTCAAAAACCTAATGACTACCAGTGGCGCTCAAACTAAAATTAAAATTTAGATTTTTCGGACGATATTTGATCACCACCAACCAGGACAATCATCATCAGGATTTCACGATTATGTTGTTTCTTTGTCAATTTCCCTTTACATGGGGAAAAATATAGGAAATTTTCCACTTCCTTACTTCGTGCCTTTGAGCATGTAATTTTGGCAATCAGAAGGTCCGGAGTTAGAATCCTGGCAAAGGAATATTTGATGTTTGTTTGAAGTAAACACAGTGTCTGTCCAACTTCAGTCCTTTCCTTTCTTCGCCTTTAAATTCATAATCGCAAAGAATTACTTATGATAATTTCATTTTGAAAGCAATAAAGTAATCAGGACAATTTAAAAATTGCTTTGATTCCTTTTAACTTCTAGAGCAGATCTTCCTTTGGAAAAAGAAAAATGCCAAACTTGTCTTGATTGCTTTACTGAGGCTTTCACAGTTAGAGAAGTTAAACAGCTTGAATGGCTGACATAACGTTTCTTAAATTTTGAATTCTTTATTCTATTTTAGGCCACGACAAAGCTATTGCTTTCGCATTTAAATACTGTTTTCAAATGAATTTGAGTCACGGCGGAGCTAAATCATTATATTCAAAACTTTCTCTGCAGCCTATTCTTCTGTTAATGGTTATACATAAAGTATGGCTGAGAAAACATTGAAGATTGCGCTGGTTTACAGTGAAGCCACGAAGTTTTCAAGTATCTTTTCTGAGATAATTTTCAACCTTCATCAGATGGCTAAGTATATGACATCTGTTACAGATGAATTGGCAAGTAGTAGAATTAAGTATGTCTTAATTTAATTTGTGATATCACGTGCGTAAATCTGGATTCCTGTCGATCTCTCTAATAAGAAAAAAACGTGAGAATCTAGGATGGTGTAGGAAATGATGATGCTATGGCTAGTTAGATTGAAATATGTTAATAATGAGTGAAAAACATGTTTAGCCGTCCCACTGATTACGTTCCAACGAACGATTGTTCAAAATGTGCGTTACTTAAACATGAAATACTTGCAAATTTGAAGTAAAATTTTTAATTTATTTTCGCAACTAAGCCAACTTAACCTCGCTGACTGTGCGCTGTAACTATTATCTAGATCTATGTTGTGATACAAGGGTCCGTAAAAATTTCTGATTTGCGAAGGGTGCTGTTAGCAGAAAAAGTTTGATGCATACCGAGTCAACACAGTATCAAAGAAAAAATAGGAGAGTGCCCATATTTGGCCTCCATTAGCCTCGAACTGTAATGACGATCCTGTTGTACATGTGGAAGATTTTAAAAATGTGCATAATTATGCATACTGTCAGTTCAAAGACTTGAGGGACGATTCCTTTTAAAATTAATGTTGTTAATGAAGATATTGCTGCACTGACGAATTCGTGAACAAGAGTGATGAAGCAAATCGAACATTATTCAATCATATTAAGCATAAGATCGATTCACTGGAGTCAAATACACCAGTCTGAGTCACGATTCGTTTTGAAATTAATGTCGTTGATGAAGACATTGCTGACTGAAGAATTCTTGAACAAGAATGATGAAGCAACTCGAGTATCATTCATTGATGGGAAGCATAAGATATCGAAAAGTGAAAGAGAACACCCAAGAAATACCTAGTATTCTGAGTGAAAGCAAAACTAGTGATATTGCTTTCCTAGAAATTTCTTAAATTCAGATTTCTAGATTTCTGTACTTATATTTTCACTTACTATCAAAACCTCCTATTCGATTCGACATTGTGAAAGGTATTGGTCTTTTATCCTTAGCGAAACATACTAAACAAATTCATGGACCAACATCATCCACAAGAGCTGCCTTAGAATAATATAACCGAAGTTTGCTTTTTAAGAAATTTAATGGTATTCATTTGACTATATTTCAAAAATAAAGGCAACTTTCTGTTTTTACATCTGAATATGTAAAAAATTAGTAAACAGATAATCCCTTTCTAGAAAAAAAAGCTACCAATATTTTTGTCTACTTGAAGAAGAGAGACTTATGTCAGTCGAGCTCTAAATTGATAGAATTAAAAAAATCTGCGCCAATTTGTATCTGTCATTCTGCGTAATTTAGACAGCACCAGTATCATAATTTAAAATGCAACATCATTTCCTAATATGAGCATAATGTATGTTGGTACTTTTGATTAAACATTCTTTAATTAAATAAATTGATACTAGATATTACTCGGAAAATACAAAGAGATCAAAAAGAAAAAATTTGCCAGGATTATGAAGACCAGACTCTCTAAAATATGATTAGGTGATAAGAAAGACTGGAGCTTCCTAGCAGAAGTAGATTGGTCCATCATGGTAGATGGTACATATGTTTGGGAACTTCTCTTCAAACTTTTACGCTACACCTACCAGAACCTAACATATTTCCACACTTAAATCGTTCCGATGTATTTTAAGATTTTGGGACAATACATGTTCTATAATTTATAAATATAAATTTCCATTTTGACGATTCTGCAAATTATGTAATACTTAAAAGATTTTATTTCCTTCTGCAAAATAATTCCTTTCAGAATATCAAGTTTCTACATAGAATTAACTATGAAAACCTAATGTCTTATATAATATATACTCGAAAATTTATATTAGAGATTCTTTTCATATACTGTATCTAAGAAACATTACAAGATTGAGAAAAAAGGGAGAAACAAAACCAAATATATCTGAGAAGTTTCTTTCAACATGTATTTCTATGGCCTTATTTTTCAGAAATGAGATTACTTTCTTGTTTACTTGATATAATATTAAACGTTTGAACGAAACATAGAGAGACAGGATTTTGAAGACATTTTAATCAAACAAGGCCTACATTTGCAACCTTGAAGTTCCACAAGAAAAAGTATAAGGAAAAGGATGTTGAAACACTGTAAATTTTTATTAGTAAGAGTAATGAATTATGCTTATTGCATTACTATAATTTCTACAAAGTGGGAGTATTTCTGTGTTTTTTGTGCGTTTCATCTGACTTGTTCAGTTCAGTAAGTTCAAAGTGTTCAGTAAGTTTAAATAGTGGCTATAAACTGCCTTTTAAGAATGCCCCTTTTTGGTTCATAAAGTTTCTACTCATGGCAAAAAAAAAGTAAAAAAAGAAACATAATTCGAAAATCTTGAAAACGTCTCGTTTGAGCATTATAATTAGTTTTAAATTACTAATGTGCGAGAGATAAATAATTATAAATCTTTGTATGTGTTCGCTATGTTCGCTATGTGCAATTATTCTAAGTTTATTATTATTTGTAGGACATAGCAGTTTATGTATCAGAGTAATAATCCTTGGAAGTAAATTTGTTATGGCTAATTAAAATATGACTGTGACTCCGAAAACACTATTTAGTTTTCTTGAAACTCTAAAATGTTGTGCGGCCCCAGAATTCAGTTGACAAGAATAGTTCATAGAATCTAATGAAATTATCGCTTTCAATGACTTTCTTTCCAAGCATAACAAAATTCTAAATCTTGAAAAGTATACTT
>KK121274.1:37134-75547 GCA_000611955.2 Stegodyphus mimosarum | reverse complement strand
TGAAAAGTATACTTATTTAAATTAATATTATTTTTATTTAATTATTTAAATATATTTATTTAATTAATGTTTTACTTTAATTTGCTTTTTACGAATAGAAATTTTGTTAAATTCTTATTTAAATTCTATGTACAAAAACTATTTTTCACGAGAAAAGTTTTCCTTGTACTTGGAAAGAAAGGTATGTAATTAGTAATGTCGGAGCAGATTATTTTCCGTTATTAAAATAACGTTTTGATAACTTGTTGCAATTAAGTGAAACATTGGCTCATTTTTAAGGTACAGATGGATCTCGTAAATTATATGATACTATCTAGGAAGAAGTACAAAAGAGAATCAACAGAAGCGTCAATTCCTCACTGAAATTTTACAGTCCATTTTAATCTTCAAATTGCTTTACAATTTTTAAATTGCTTATCATGTAAATTTGCATTTAAAAGCTAGAGCTTGGGAAGATACAATTGAAGTTCACATTTTACAAACTGAACTGAATTAAACTGATTTAGTTATTCAGTACATGAAGCTAGCAATCAAGTAATACTTGAAGCAGAAATAAGTAAACCACATTTAGAAACATTAGGTATTTAGAAGCAGAAGACATGAAAAATGAGTAACGCATTCACTGGGAATCGAACCACGGACTTCTCGGTTACGCGTCGAGTGTGCTGACCACTACACCACGAAGGCATGCAAGGAATGCGGGAGAAATACCTTAAAAAATATCAAATGACAACCATTAGACCAGTAGAAAGCAGAAAGGCAGAAAAAGTATTAAAGATTCGTACTTAGATGAGTGAAAAGCTCATGACGTTTAAAAAAATATACCGTATGTATTTATTTAATGTCTTTGCAAATGAAACAGTAAATGAATTAAATCAACCTTAACTGATTTATTTAAACCTTTCCTTTGCCTCAGAAAATATTTTGGAATTCACAGAACTCAGTGTTGATACAAGATAATCGTAAGGTTAAATCATATTTTAACATCAGAAACGCAATTATTTTTAAGTTTGGTTTTTGACTTAAATCAAAGATAAATGCACTGCTAACTAACATTGTTTCCTGATATTTTCCACCTATTAAAATCCGTTTCAAATGAGGAAATATAACATATTTTAATCTGACGATAATTTCATTTTATTTGCCGGGAGGATAAATCAAACATTCTTCACAAAATTATCTATACGTACATACTTACCTGACTGAGGTAGTTAAAGTGTACTTATTCAAGTTAATGCAAACATCATTGAGAGCAAACACATTATTAGAGAAGAATTTTATTCAATACCTCTTAAATGCTCGAATTAGAGAAATAATCTAATATGCTGCAAGCTACGTAAAAATGTATTTCTTCATCTTTCGAACAGAGAACTTATAAACTAGATAACTCATGCGTATCAATAAGACTGCAATTAAATACACTCTTCTATATCTTAACGAATATTTCTCGAGATTTATGAGGAAATATTTCTTTATTCGTATTAGATATCAAAGTGAAATTTGTCTCATTATGTCGATTACTGGTACTGAAAAGTTGTAAATTATCTTCCCTGAAATAATAATTAATATCATACTTGTGAAGTTGTTTCATTAGGCAGAACTGTATTATCTTTGTTTAGCTTTAGCAGAAAATTTCGCTTCATGTTTCCTCGTCATTTAATTACTTAGTTGAATACTTTGTCAGAGCATTCAGTCCGATATACTAAGGGAAATCTATTCATTCACGTTCGAAATGATTGATGTTGTCCTTTCGTGAATTATTTAACACATTCGATATGATGGATAATGAAGTTCATGAATTACTTCATGATTTTAATTTTGCTTGAAGCTTATATATGTTTAATACTGTTTTAAATATGTTTTCTCCAGCAGTTGTGCTTAGTATGTAAGTGTGCGCTAAATATTTAGAACAGCTCAATTTTTGCTAACGTTTCTATACTAAAATTCTATAATAATTAAATTCTTGGTTCTACGACAAAAATATCTAACAACGGATTTCTTAGTACACTGCGAAAAAAAATGGTACAGTTCTATATCTCCCGTTCTACTGGACCGATTCACGAAATTCAAATATCGTTTTCCATGTCTCGAAAGCGCAATTTAAGATGTATGTTAGATTTATATATAGCTTTGTTCTAATATAGGTATTTTGACATAAAATGGGGCTTTTTTTGAAATAACATACCAATTTCTTTTCCATATTTCGAGTCTACAACTCAAATTATCCCTAAATATTAAATTTTGTAAAATTTGGTGTAAAATTTACAGAGAAATTCAAAAATTTAACTTGGCGCAATTTTTTTCAGTTTGAGCCAAGAATTGGCGAACTTCTTAATCTATGGCAACCTATTTTCTCTTCCCTTGCATTGTGCAGGAGCGGAAAAAAAGTCATATCGTTCCCACCTTTTTACATTATGCGTTACATTAGCTGAAAAAAAGTTACATAATTCCTGCTTTCATATAATTTTAACATATTGCATAAACCACATTTGCGTTATCATCGCTTTCAATAAATATGCCAAATTTCAAAACGCGCCAATACATAAATTCACGTATATCTTCGAAAATTCTGAATAAAAAGCTACAATTTTTTGCAGTTATGTTTAAAAATGCATCTACTTTAATTTGATTGTAAAACTTTTATAGGTTATAATTAATTTTTTTTTTCAAAAAATTTATAAAATTTATTTAAAAATACAAATTTTAAAAATAACTCATAAAGAAAGGGTTAATTTTATTTGGAATGAAGCTAAATTTCGAACTGTGTAAGGAGGAGTCAAATAAGTTTAATAAAAAAAGAGGTATTAATAAATTAATATCAAATTGAATTAACATTGAGGAGTTAAAATTTTGAGAGCTAATTTTTTAAAAACTGCACATGCGAATTTTACAAAACTTGGCACTTTGGCATCATTTGAGTCGTAGAATCGAAATATGGAAAACATTGGCATGCCATTTCAGAAGAAGGTCTGATTTTGTGTCAAAATACCTATATTTGAACTTGCTATATGTAAATCTAATGCATATCCTAAGTCAGGCTTTCGAGACATGAAAAACGCAATTTAAGCTTCGTCGATCGGCCCAGTAGAACGTGAGATATAAAGAACTGTGTTTTTTTTTTGCGCACTGTACGTACAGTATTCAATAAATACGTTACAAAGGGCATCGTAAATAATAACGTCAGTAAATATTTATGTGGAAATCAACAATAAAGGGTTCAGACTGTTATTCTACCTATGTACGAAGATCGCAGTAATAACTAGAGCAAACCTTGGTGGAACGCGATTATTTACTCGTTATCTTAATTGTTTTCATTTAAATTTTCCAAAATTAAAATTTGAAAAAACGCAGTTTAAAGTTCCTTCATCAACACTGAATACTTGCTGATATCAACTCTAGCCAGAAATTATCATGAATTTTAAAGGATTGCTATTGTCCGAAAATGACACCAAAGAAATCGTACAAATTACAAAAACGATTCACAGATATGGAATTTAGGTACTGAAGAAGGAGAAGTTAAAGATTTGATCAAGAAATGACGAATGAAGAATTGGATAACATTTAACAATATCTGACAGTAAAATGCAATGATAATGAAGAAGAAAAAAAGCCTTTAACTTACAATAAATTAAATGAATTTTTAAAAAAAGCACAGCAGTTGCCTGATTTTGCAATGGAGACTGATCCAAACGAAGAAAGAAAGAGGACACTTGGGCACTGAAAAACTACGCTCCTTACCATGAGAAACTATTAAACCGATATTATGCCAAATGAAAATCACCACTTTTAAAAAAAGCTGTTAAATCATTTAATTATTGAGCAGTAATGAAAATCTTTTCAATTAACCCATTTGTTTCATTATGTCCTTTTAATTACGATACTTAGATTTGTTTAAGTTGACATACTTTCTAGTCTCAAATCGAAGTCTTGCTTTTGCACGATTACTTTATATCCAAGTCTTCTTGCTATACACCCAGATCCTGCTGAGGTTGCTGCCTCAGCTACACATGCAAGTTTAAATTCCGTATCATTCACGAAATGCGTATCCTAAGGTGAGTACTGAGAGGAACACTTATGTGAAAAATCGCTTAACCCTTTCATAACAAAGTCCCTCTAAACGTCCGTGTATTCAGGTATTGGCAGGTCGCTCGAATGCCTGAGTTCCTCTTGAACCCCATCAAGTTAGTGCATGACTCATTGGTTTGGGGAATTGCTAAATGATACGCAATTCATTCTTTTGAAGCTTCTAAAAGCAGCTCTCTGATTTGGACGCACCTTTCCTCAGCTTTGTTTAGCTACTGATGCTCGAGGTTACAACCCCGTACTAAGGAAAAACTGCACTGAAACAGCACAGAGATTCCTAAGACAGAAGTAATCGCTTCACTTAAATAGGCTATCGTTAACATTGTAGCATTCCTCTTCACATCTGAAGCCTTTTCTGAAGATACATATATATATAAATAAAATTTTGAGGTAAAAATTTGAGATTTTTGGTTCGAAATTAGTAGCATAATCAATATATAATGCATCGAACTTAATAAATAATATTTTTGAGAAAGCGACGGCAATACATTTTTGATTATACTGTAATCTAAATTTTAATCTTGGGTTATAAGACTGAGATTAAATTTCCTTGAGAAGACTTTTATTAAATAAATTAAACAGAATATAAAGTAAGAATAGGGATTGTATATCTCTTAGATACATGACAAATTGCCCTTCCCAAATAATGCGTCAGCTAGATTTGGCTTGTTTCTCTGCAATGTTATCTGACTTTATATTGTTTCATTCAGTTTCCTTTTCGCTTCTTCCCTTCTTCACAAGGATATTAGACCACGATTAGTATTTTCTGTGTATTTCTGAAGTATACAAACAGCAATCTGATATTCATGGTAATAAAGATTCATTACTACCTCCCGCTAAATTATATGCGTAATTAAGTTAGGTAATGTTATAAGGTATTTCTCCCGCCTTCTTTGCATATCTCGTGGTGTAGTGGTCAGCACGCTACAACTCTACAACTGGCATCCGAACTAAAAAAGGTGGTGAATGATGATTCTCCACCCCCGAGATTTGGCGACTGTGTCTCCAAAACCCCAGTCGCCCTTTAAAAGGGAGAGTATATAAAGTATTTCTCCCTCCTTCTTCGCATGCCTTCGTGGTGTAGTGGTCTCCACGCTCGACGCGTAACCGAGAGGTCCGTGGTTGGTCCGTAACCAGGAGGCGAAGGCGGTGTTCATTTTTCATGTCTGCTGCTTCGAAAATAACCTAATGTCTCTACAATGTTTTACGTTTAATAAATTAATAGCTTCCAAAAATTGTCTGTGTTTAAGCTTTCCGAATTCATATTAAACAGTTGATTAGATTTTAAGTGATACTGAACAACCGGAAGTAGTACTTTACTTGAACACCATAACAGTTACTAATGGACTGTCGGATGTGGTCCTTGAAGCCCATAACAGTTTTAATGAAAAATTGTATTAAAATATAATCTAAAAACTTTCAATTTCAGTATTTAAGACTTTTCTATCAACTGAAACAACACATTAGATTTTAGCTGAGACTGATAAACAGGGAGTGATACTTTAAGTCTGAACAGATTTTCGTGAATATAGATATATTTCATACTTCATTATTATTACTATATATGTATATATATATTTCATATTATATATACAGGTAGCGGCCGTCATTTACCGTCCTCTTCTTTAGCATCATCTCTCCCACCCTGCAGCGGCCTCTTTTCTCGGCTAAGGGAAACTGAGAACTACATCGTTATCAATAATGATCTCTATAAACATCATCACTGGAATATTGAGAACAAACAACATATTAGATTTTGATTCTGTATAATAAATAAGAAGTGTTACTTTACTTGAATTGGGAAAATATAGAATCCCTCTAATATGTGTTTGGCGGATAAGTTTGTCAAATTGTGCCGCTCGTTGATTGATCACACTATAATCAGACTTCGATCAGAAGCAACCCTTCATATTCGAAAAACATAACCTTCATTTCAAGCGTGGTTTCACGTTTCAAAAATGCCAGTCTGTAATGGTTTTAAAATATAATAATTCTTTTCACAAATCAAAGAAGCAAATAAGGATAAAAGTAAATTTTAAACTAAAAAATATCATACTTTAGCGACACACAGATGAACGTTTTTTAATTTTAAGGTTTAATATAGATTAAGGTTTCATATAGATAAATCTATATTAATAGATTCATAGTTTAATATACCTATAACTGATAGTTTAAGATAGCTCTCTGATATAGGCTTATTTTAATATAGCCTGCCTCAAATCATCAATTTATTCGACTCACTTCTACTGACTGTTTATTTTTCATTCTATTACCTAAAATAGAAAGTAATAACTTTACGTTGTTGAAAGTAATACCTTTACGCACACATTCGGTTTTCACGCTTGAATTTGAAAATATTGCATCGATCGTAATATACTCTGTGGTCAAATATGGTTTCAGATCGACAAATTAATGATTTAATAAACACAAAATGTTTAAAAGAAGCATATCTTTAGAATTCCCGATGGAGTGCTAAGTGTTGTCAAAGTTTTTTATTCCTTTTTCCAGTTCATAATACCAGTGTTCAGCATTTTTAGTAAAATGGACAACTTCTTTATTGGTTATTTTAGCTTCATTTATTGAGTGTCACTTTCTTCACACTTAATGCACATACAATTCAGCAAAAAAAAAAAAAAAAAAAAAAATAAAAAAAAAAACACAAAAATGTTTAAAATCAGCGTATCTTTAGGATTCCCAACAAAGTGTTAAGTACTTCTATACAGTTTTTTATATTAGCTATATTATTTCTTCATTGGGTGGCTAGGTCCTTTCACCTAAAAATGATTCGACGCGAAAGTAAAACAGACACAAAATTGAATATTAAGCCAATGACCAATCCAAACTTTCGTATTACAAACCTTTCAATTTATTGGAATAAATAATTAATTTTGTTTACAAAACGATCAACTGGAAGTGATACTTTACTTGTTGTTGTTATTGTTACGTATGCTCACTGACGAACAGTCAGCCCAAGCGTACGAAGTTCCTCGTGGCAAGCAAGATTACGCCTATCATTGGCACAGCCTTGAGCATCTTACAGGTGACAATGCGATTTAGCTCAGTTCCGCCCCAAATTTTGATGGAGAGCATCCCGGGGGGACGGGTCCGAGGTCTTCCACCACTCTTCCCTTCCACCCATTTACACGAGAGGACTTTCGGCCTTGCCGCATACTTGGAGTGCCGCCATGCCGCACCGACTCTATACATTTATAAACATCGATACCTCCTCCTTTACTTAAATCTCGTTGTTGTTTTAAACATGGAATAGGTGGGAGGTCACGTGTTGGCCATATCAGATTTTTTTTCTCATATTTATATTGAGCATCAAGTAATTTTGCTGTTTTGTAGGTTGTTAAAATACATTTTGAGATATCTGGCAGCTGCATGCATATTTGACCTTATTTTGTTTCTTAATTGTGTCTATATGAGTATCGGTTTGAAAATAATTCTTTCCATATGGAATGGTGCAAAGCATTATGTACAAACTGAGAAAATCGAAATACTGTTATGGATGGGCATTCTTTTGTACTCATTGGTCTCTTCACGTATTATTATATTAAGTAAGTGTATTCATTATGATGCGTAAAAGGTAAACAACTGCTAACTTTAGTTATTCAGTAAGTATACAGAGGCTGTTCGCACATTTTTTAGACGATTTTGGTAAGCGGTAATAAAAACTCGTTTGCTGCAAAAGAAGTAATTGCAATTGTACTATGTTTTTAAAAGTCAAAATTATCGTCTGTGGCTTGAAAGTTTTGTTTTTATTCAAAATGGCGAATTTAACAAAGCAGTAGTTCGAAGGCTACATTTACGCTCTTTCCGAAGAGAAATATGCCTACTCCGTTATCCAAAAACGATGCGAGAGTCATGGTTTTGTGATATCTAAAGCGTCGATAGGTAATATCATCAACAAGAAAGGAAAAAAACGTCAAATTGGAGTCTCAAGTGGGACAAAAATTCCAAGCAATTATCCAAGGAAAAAACGGACATCTTCGACTATTCAAAAGGTACATTGTTTAATGTTAAAAGAAAATCCCCCGAATCAAAGGACAGTCTTAAAATAATTAAAATGCTCGGTATCCACTGTAAACAAAATGATAAACGTTGATTTAAATCTTAAGAAAGCGAAAAAACGCAATGTGCATCGTCTTCTTCCAAAGCATATCGCTCGACGCAGGACACGCTGCAGAATTCTATATGAGAAACACTTATCCAAAGAAAAATGGAAAATAATTGTCACAATAGATGAAGCATGGGTTAAGCGTGGGTGTATGTAAATGATTGTAACAAAAGAAATAGCCATTTATTATCATAAAAGCGGAGAATAAAAATTTAAGTACATGGTTCAAAGAATCGAAAGAAAGTTTTTCTAAGGGATTCGTGATTGTTGCTGGTTTTTCTTATAAGGGCAAGTTAAAAATAAAGAGAGTGCAAAAAATGTCAAGATTAACTCCAAATACTATCAGGAACTTATTTTATCGCCAATTTTTCTGAATGAAATAACATCGCTTTACCCACAGTGCCATCTATCTGTGAGACTCCATCGGAACAAAGCAAACAGTCAGACATCAAAATCCACTGTAAATTTCCTAAAAGAAATGGAAAAAAACTGGTGTCAAGGCCATACCTTTCACTGATATCCCTAGTAAATTGCCCGATGTGTCACCTACGGATTTTTGTGCTTTCGGACTTTTAAAAACTGCATTAACGTTTGTCCCAAAACCCTAACAGGACCCTGGAAAGCTGTTCGGGAGGAATGGGATAGAATACCTCTTCTGACACTTCAAAAGACATTATTATCCTGGAAATTGCGGTGTCGAAAGACAGTTCAGAATAAGGGATGTTAAATAGAACGTTTAAAACACAAGAATTTTATGTAATTTAGTTTTGTGAATACAATATACATCGTCTAAAAAATGTGCGAACAGCCTCTGTAGATGGATATCCAGACATCTGGGATTTCAGTTATTTGAATCGTTTGTTCTTCTCTGTAAACAAAGTAAATTTAAACTTGCAAATGGATCTAATTAGTCACAAATTACAGTAATGGCAGGTTATTCGAAACATACATGCGTTAGAAGGACGACATTAGCGTAAATGATATAGGTTTACATATGTAACGAAAAGTTTCATAGTACAAAAAGATTCAATCTGCCTTTCATGCGATTTCTTACTAAATAATGCTCCTTTTTTGAATTAATAATAAAAGGCAATTTTAAATGCACAATTAAAAGTTTTGCATCAAAATATTTTTTCGTTTCCAAATTATTCCGAATATTAGGAAATCAAGTTTTCATAATTTAATAAGACCGATATCAATCAACCCTAACTGATATTTATCTGCCTTCTTTGATAGATCACCAAAAGATGTCTATGATACTGCAGGTTCGAATATTATTCCGAGTCTTTTCTTTGTGCGTGTGGTTTACATGAGATTATGAAAAAATTTGGTATTTTGCTGTTACAAGCCCTCATCTAGAAATTGGGAGTTAATGCAAGATACAGAAAAATACAATATTCAGTTTTTCGACCTTAAATAAATCAATACAATTGAACGTAAAGTAAATTTTGAATGAAATTTTTAAGAAAACGTCAGGTTTAAAAATTTCTGTTTTAATGATGTATTAGACTATATATAAAGCAATCTATGTTAATAAACCTACTTTTGTAATTTAGATCTTTAGTATAATTTCTCATTTTCGTCAGTCTTCACCAGCATGCAAATGAGTTTAGAGTTTCTAAGGTAAGAGTTCTAAAGGTTTTAAGATATAGAGCATTTGGAAACTACTCTTGCGCGTTTCTGTCAGTTGATATTTCATCATTAGCCATTTTGCTAGCCGAAGTTAGATAGCGTCATTTCATGTTTGAAGCGAACGCTTTGTTAAGCCAGTTTGAGTAGTCTACGAATCCATCTTCGATTGCATTTCCAACTTTCCGTTTATTATCCACAATCGACAGAGTTTGAATTTTACTCACAAGTAGCTGCCCAGAAGGGAAATGCTTACCGAAATGACTGCCTTATCGACTGCTTATGACTGCCTTATCGAAAGGCCCGGGTTTGAATCCCGGAAAAGGTACGAATGTTTGCAAGCGTGGGGTGTCTTTGCGTATCTATGTTTCATGACAAATGTTTTTGACTTGGTCCAAACTTTAGTTCTGCCCTTATTTTACGATGCTAAGAAAATTTTCCTTTCTTCAGTAACAATAATGCACAATGATATGTAGTATATCTGTGAAAGAAATAGTCAAGTGTTGAATGTTGATCTTTAATCAAACAAACAGTAACAGAAAAGTATTCAGAGTTAAATTTTTGACGTATGTTTCGAAGATTAATGAAATTCAGCATTTATACTGTTTGACAGGTCCTTCTTTCAGTGCAGTATTTATTTGTTAGGAACTCATCTCGTAAATCCCCCATTTGGCTGATCAATATCATGGATAGGGAGGAGAATAGGGACGTGTGTAATGGTGATGCAATACGTGAAGGGGTGTGTGAAATTATGCACAGCCTGTCAAAGTCATCGTTATGTCGTTGACTGTTCGATTTCGTAAATTATTATATAAAGACAGAATAAATATTAGATTTTAGTATGACTATTCATATTAAATGTATGACTGAAGTCCACTCGCGTATTAATCAAAAATAAGAAGAACGTGTTACTACGAAACTTGATATAAGCGTGCATATCTTTCACTGATTTTAGGACAGGAGGTGGCCAAGCTTTCTGAAAAAAAGTTATGCATGTCAATTTCAAATTTTCTAACGTATAAAAAAAAGGTGAAAAAATGCTATTTATAGGCTGATTATGGGATTTTTAGACAAACAGCACATTTTTTATGCAAATCTGAGTAGTGGGTATTTAAAAAATATTATAATAAATAAAACAAACGCACAAACTTGGCTTTTATTGTTAAAAAACGTTTTTAAAGGTTCAGTTAGTTAGGTTATGTATGAAATAAAAACGAATAATTTGAAGCATTTAATTCTAAATAACTATTAAACAGTCAGTACTTAATTAATCTGGTTCTTGAATATGTAGTTTTTTTACCGAATCATCAATATTAGGATTAGTTCGTAAAGATGCTAACAAAATTAGGTGTTCTAGGTGCATAACAGTTAATCTTGAACGGTATTTTGATTTTCTTATGTTCATAATAGAAAGCATTTGTTGACAAACATATGTTGATCTAAACCTACAGCAATAGTGTGTCGCAGTGTGGCTATAGTGAAATTGTTCTGAACTAAAATTCAAAGAGTTATTATATTAATTCTAATAGGTTTATGTATGTATCTATTCGCGGAGTTGATACAGATATTACTATTTTTCAAATCTTTAAATTTTTTAATAAGTCTTCGAGTCTCGTTTATTAATAAGCCTTTTTAATAAGTCTTCGATATGCAAAAAGCTCAATAATTATCAAATTTTAGGCACTAATTTTTCCAGTGCTGATAAAATCTTGAAATAATAGTAACTTATAGCATTAGCTACTTTGAATTAAATGACAAATTATGGGCAAGATTTAATCATAACATTAAATAAAATAAAAGACCGAATCATTCTATTAAACATACTTAAAATTTAATATATCTAGAACTTTTCCCCATCATTGTAAAAGAATTAAGCTACTACTTTTTCTGCATTTTAAATTGTTGTTAGATTTATCTTTATGGGTAGGTTTTGTTGCTTCAACAATAGAATATGATACTGATAATTGCGGAACAGTATGCACTTAAACTGCTAAATAATGTTTAGGTCTTAGAGTGAATTTTTGCCGTCACAAATTGTCCGCAATACTTGTGGCAGTTCATTCCAAGAAAAAAGGGCAAGATACCACTCCCAAAATAAGGAATTTATTCCATCTAAATATTTCTAGAGGATACTGATTTCCTCATCACTCATATATATGAAAAAAAAACAGAATCAACAAAAATTTATGCACGTAAAAAAATAAACTACTTCGACGCCAGCGAGGTTCTAACATCTTCTTTTTGTTCGCGGTACATCTTTTTTGGTATTCATAGCAATGTCTCTGGGTCCATTACAGGCATCCATCCACAGATGATCACGGGGCCTTGCCCGTCAAACTTTCTCCAAGAATGGCCTGTCAGGGCCACGCTTACACATCTATCAACTTTTGCATTAGAAATCTTCAAAGCCGCAACAGCTTACGCGTCCCTCAGCCCCGCTCTGCCGTTTCAACTGCCTTGAATATAATGTCCTAAGTCGCCGTGTCTGGACTCGGAGACTTCATCATTTCCTCTCCTCCCCTTGCGAAAAATGTCAGATTTAAAATGCGGAAAAATCTCTGCGGGGGCCTTAGTTTAATGGATGCTCAAAATGCAGAAATTGCCGTTTGGGAGGCCCTTTTTTTTACGTAACACATTTCCATCTTAGGGGGAAATGTCTTTTTCTGTTTCGGTTCACTTCAGGGAAAATTTAAGTGGCCGTAGCTCTCTTTGAGCTTTAATGTAATTGCATTTAAGGCTTGTCTAGAAAGGTGTTTTGCTAGTGGAGTGACATGAGGCGCGGGAGGTGTTAACACACTGCCGTTATAGATCGTCTTTTTGTACGAATGCGACGCATCACTCTCCTTAGCGTTATATGTCTGACTCTATTTCTGGATTTGCTGAACAAACTTGACATTTCTGAATCGAAAATTCTCGTTTCGAGGTATTTTAAACCTTTGAACTTTTTCTGGATTTGTAGAATAGATTTAAAAAACAAGCTTTTAGCTTCTTACTTTAGTACCTAACTAGTCAGAAAATTTATTTGCCATAACCGTCATTAAATACGAATATCGGATCTGGGTGGTTTACTTTTCTACACAAGAATAAATTTTATAATTTAGTACTGCAATGAGGTAGTTCAACGTTTAAAATAAAGTATACTATACCTTTTTAGGGAAACTTTAGGTATGTTGAAAATGATGATTGAAAACATAGATGCTTAAGATGATAAAAAATAGATAGTAAAAAATAGATGTTTTCTTTCTTCTTCATTTCTAAATAAGGCCTGAAAGCTTCTGAAACACATGTAGGAAATATATACCATCTTTAAGTCTGCGAACCTTTTCTTTCACTCCGATTTCGGACAAAAAGGTGATTGCATCTTATGAGATTTTCTGAAGTCTCATTTCATTATTACCGCATCAATTTTATTTCCGTCTGGAAAACTATTAGATTTCTTCATTTTAAATAAATACCTAACAAAAATTTATATTTTGATTATTTTTTAAAATGTAAAGAATTGTTTATGATTACTGCATAAGACGAACTTAATTTTATAACAGTTATTTTCATTTAATGCACCTTTCCCCTCTTATCGCGTTTCAACTTACAGCTCTACCAGAATGAGTTTTTAGAAACGCGTTGCATGCAAATGAGGAAGAGAACAGTATTAAAGTCAAGTCATTCCTGAGTAGCGCACGTTTCCCTTTCGGCTACTTCTGTCTAAGCTGTTGTTACGTTCGGCCGTATTATTACGTGCCTTTTGATAGTTCGCCGGCTAGTTTAAGATTACCGGCCAGCTACAGTAGAATTGTGTTAGCTTCGGCTGAATCTCTTAGTTAGTCAATAGTTAGTTCTTAATTTTTACTCTTTGAGTTTAAGCCCGAGCGGAGGCTTTGTTGTACGCCCGAAGAAAGGGGCCGACTGTTAGTTTTGAGTGAATAAAGGGCAATTAACCCTTCTTGAGTTAATGATTTCTGTTCTTGGAACTAAGCGATTATTCGCTTGGCGGTTCACGAGGTTCCTCGACGCTTAATTTAACAGAATAAAAGTGAGGAACTCTATAAATTTTACAAACGTAAACGAACATAAACATTAATTTTATAATTTTAAAATATGTCAATCATCTGAAATAAGGTATGATACTGATACTTGCGAAACAGTATATCCTCAAGCTGCTGAATAATTTTTAACTCTTAGTGTGATTTTTTTTCCGTCACAATTGCTAACACGATTTTTAAAATGTTTCTAATAGGACATGATTACCTTCAATTCAATTAAACTTCTATTTGATTCCGGATTTTCCTCTCATCATCTATTAAAATGAGAGGGCTGCTATAGTAAACGGTAAAGTCTCTTCATATAAAAATCCGTAATTGTTAGCAATTGTATTATAAATAAAAAACTGAACGATTTTTAATAAAAAATCGTCAAAATTCGGAGAATCGCTGCAATAGAAATTTCACAATGCTTTCATTTAGAAGGTTACTTTTAAATGTAACCCATTATCTAAATATAATTTTTTGTGATGACTATCAAACTGTTGAACGAGGCTTTGTGAAAAAATTCATACTGATTGAAATAATAACTGTATTGAATTTTGCATTACGTAATACTTAAGGGTTAAAAATTTCAAGAAAATCGGGTTGAAAATTAATTTCGATTTGACTTGAGCAACTAAGAAATCAAAAAGCTAAAGCATATAGTAATATGTCTTTGTCACTATCACTTTTTTCTGTACAGAAATCTGAAATAATGAATAATTCTGAATTGGGAATTTCTCAATTTAGAATGAATTCTTAGTTAATGTGACAAAATTTGCGTAGAGTTTTGCACCACGGTTCTTAATACATAGGGATAACATGCTTATAAGTTTTCTTCTAAACTCAGGAGTTGGAAAGATATTTTCGCACTTCCTATAATCGACTATAATTCTTCTTCCGTTTTATTATGATGTAAATTTTCTTTAGCATTCTCACTAGCTTAGTTCTTATTTAATTGAACAGTATAATTATTATTATATAATTAAAATATAATTTATCATAAATAGTTCGGCTCTCATTTGCAGAGGGTTTTACATATTTTCCTGAATTTAAATATTAATTTTAAAATACAGCGTGATTGGCATCAAATTAGAATAAGGTTTAATTATCTTCTGCAGCATTAAAAATACTCTTTCCTTCGAAATACCTCCGAAAAATACATAATGGATCGAAGGCTAGATTTTTGAGCTGTCCGTAGAGAAATACTCTTATTCAATTATAAAAAAGGTGTGAAAAGCAAGGTTTTAATACTTCTATACGTAAAATAATCGACATAATTAATATAAAAGGAAAGCTACTTTGACTTAACTATATATATTAATGTAAATGTAAGTATTATGTGATGTACTAATGTGTGTTTGTTGCAATTATGAAATACTAATTTACAATTGTCTGTAACATGATAAAAATGAAAGGAAATGCATTAACAGTATAATTACTTTAGGAATACGACAACGTACTAGGAATTGCTTAAAATATTCTTCAATAATTAGTTCCTTAATAAATGTTTAATGTAATTTGATATATTAATGTAAATGTATTGATTGTCTGATGTACTAATGTATGTTTGAAGCAATTATGTTATATTAATCTGTCATAATCCAACCTTTGTTAATCGATTAAGTAAATTGTAATAATTGTATAAAGTGTTATTGTAATCGTATATTCAATACGAAAGTCTATCTAATCCAAACAATAAAACATCATATTCATCGCTCAATGCCGAAACATGTTTGTCAGAGTAAGACTATGTGCAGATTGCTGCATGAAAATTATTTAGCAGGTGAAAAATGGAAATACATAGTTACAATTGACGAGGCTTGTATATACTTATCTGATTACAATAGAAATGGTCAATTTACTACCGAAAAAGAGGAAAAGACTTACTATGTTGGTTTAGAGAAAACGAGGAAATTTCTTCTAAAGGTTTTATGGTTATTACTGGATTCTCTTATAACGGAAAAATTAAAATAATCAAAGTAGAAAAAAATTTCGAAATTAATTCGGATTATTATCAGAAATATGTTTTAACATCTTTATCCAAACAATCTTCGCTGTATTAAGCTCCATCAGGATAAGGCTCCAAGCCATACCTCTACATTTACTGCTCTGTTTTTTTAAAAATATGAGAAAAGAAACCGGAAATGAAGCTATTCCCTCTAAATGTATCCCACTCAAGTCCTCTGACGTATCTCCTATGGATTACTGTGCATTTGGACTTTTAAAACGGTCTCTTTACAAGCGGCATCCCCAAAGATTGGATGGACTCTGAAAGATTGTGAAGGAGAAGAAAAGATCAACCTTGATGGTTGAAGAAAAGGACTTTTATTTTGGCAATAAAGATATAATATGATAGTTCAACAAAAGGGCTACAAAAATGAGCATATTAGAAAATAAAATTCTAATGTTTGTTTATATATAAATCCTTGCAAAATCGTTACAAAAATGTATGAAAACCCTCTGTTGCAAAGTTGTTAAAAAGTGTGTGAACACCCCCTGTAATTGAACATTTTTTACTTTATAAAAATACTGATTAGTAAGATTGCAGCAAAATTTCTAAGACTTTATCACTTGGAAGAAAATGAAGTACCTTCCTAATTTTCAATTGGACGTTCGTATATTCGGACTTTAATTCATTTGGTAATTCGCCTCTTGAATTCTCTCAAATTTAATTAGATTTTAAGTTTTTTGAAAACATAAAGACTGCTAAATGTATTGAAGGTCTACAGGAAAGGACCAGTCGTGCTTGTTTGAATACGACCACAATCTGAACAGTTTAGAAAATTTTAATTCGTAGAATTTATTAAAAATGATATAAAGAAAGTAAAATATGTGAGCGATTATTAGGTTCGAGTAATTGGTATGTCTGTAATTGGTATGGGTATTAGTAATGAGTGTGTCTGAGTTTTAGTTCTCGAAATAAGCAAAATGTATGAAATCACGTATTAAAAATATCTGTTTTCGCATCAACTCTCATATAGTTCTACACAAGACATTGAGACAATTATTACTTCCATTTCTTCCTTGTCATTATTTCTTTCCTACAAATATTTTATTAAAATAATAACAAAAAGTAAATATATTATATACTGTTGCTAGTTAGCCACTTGGAGAGAATTCAAGAATAGTGCTTGCGCAGCAAAATCGACTTCAAACGCTTTCTTTGTTTTCGTTAATAAAATGTCTTAATTTCACCCCATGCCATTCTTTGTATGACTGGCCTTTTAAACTCCGCAAGGACATCCCATTTTTGTCATGAAAACTATCTTGTCACGCAACAATTTCGTGAGCCCTGATATTAACATAAATAGGAACGCTGCCACTGGTTCACCATGCAATAGCTTAAAATAGGTATGCTTGTCTTGTTGATAAGAATTCGCTTTAACATTAAAAGCCAGGGGGAGGTTGCTCTTTAACAAATTTGAGTAATGAGTTTCAATTAAGTACTTCAGTTAACTGTCAGCTGAATAAGGTAGTATTTCCCAGTGATTTCGTCAGGTCATTTCAAAGTGAATTATTAATTGTAAACGTGCTGCTTTAAGTTGCTTCTAAGTAACATCGTAAGCATTTTTCTTGTGTACTTTACTATGTCGTACATAGTTAATCTTGTCTTGGCCAGAACTGTAGAACAAACTATTTGTATGTATTCTATCATATTAATACGAAGCACAATTAGCCCAAAGGGATGTTGGCCCAGAAGGGCTATTAATCTCGAAACCGCATTTTGCGTCATCACCAAAAGCATTGACTTCAAGTATTATCGCCCTGTATTATATATAAAAAATTAAATAATGAAGAACCTGTATGAAATAATGAAGAACCTGATGAATGTATCACGTTTCTCGCATTGTGGAAAAAAAAACAGTACCTAGAGCCATCAAATTTTAAATAACTTACTCATACATCCAAATATGGGCACCTGGAAGCCCTAATTTTGAATTCAGAATTTATTTTATTACCTATTTAATATTTTCTAAAATTTTAATGAATTTTCGATTAAAATACTCAACGATTTCAAAGCCAGCTTTGGAAACATTGTACGGAATAAAACCTTTCTATTTCCAGCGCGCGAGACCGTCTATCGGAAATTCTAAAGATATGCTATTTTTAAATATTTTTAGCCCAACGGGACGTTAGACGACATTCTCTCAAAACAGCTCTTGAAACGTGTATGTGTGGGCAAATGACAATAAAAAAACTGCCTTTCTTTGGGCGTAATATAAAATCTGAAAGCTTTCAAATTTTATTTATTTCATTTCAAATCTTCTTTACAAATAAAATTGTACATTCCTGCGATTAAACTACAGCAAGCAAATGTATAGAAAATAAAATTTTATATTTTTGCGAAAATCAGTTTGTATAAACTCTAAAAAATAAATAAAGCAGTTTCAAACTTCGGAATGTGCTATATAGTATTGTGCTTCCAGCGAATGTTTCATTACCACACATTTCGCAGCCTTATATTCATAGCATATTTCGGAGAAAAAATAACATTCGCCTATTTTTTGTACCTATTTTGCACCTATTCGCCTATTTTTTGTACCTATTTTGCACCTATTCGCCTATTATTTATACCAGATACATTGAACGAAGCCGTATAAAGAGAAAATTGAGTTGCCCCTCAAACAATTAAACACATTTTTAATCCCTGAATGCTTAATTTTAATGTGTAGTTCTCATGTGACAAAATTTCCCAAGGTTTAATTCAAATGTTTTGCTCAGAGTGGAGGGCGAGAAGTAAGCATATTTAGAAATTAAATTAAAAGACCGATGCTGCAAATTTTACACAAAATGATCATGGAGGCATAAAAATTAATGTCATTGAAAATAATGGAGAAGAGTTTTGTGAAACCAAAATTTCCAACATATTGAACGGCACCGATTTTGATCCAGTCTGGCAAGATCGTATGGGTTTGATTATAATCCAATCTGGCAAAAGGATCAAAGTGCCTGTTTTTTATAAAACTGTAGAAATATCCAGGAAAAGCGATTCATCAGGCTAAGACAGCGATTCTCAAGCTGTAGGGCGTGGCCCACCTTGGGGGGCCTGATAAACCCTTGTGGAGGGCACGAGGATATCGAAAAGTCGAAAATAAAAGATTATTTAAAAAATTGTTAATTTACTGAAAGGAAGCAAAACAAAATACAAATAAAATTCACATTTACACTGATACAAGGTACTTATGAATGCATCAATACTGCACAATGTATTTAATAATTAATTTATCAATACTAAATTGAGAACAAGTTTAATAATTACCAGTGACTCCCATGTGTCTTGCGGAGCAAAATTATTCAAAGGAAGCCTATTATTTATATCAGATACATTCGGTATAAATAATATACCAGATACATTCGGTATTTAATATTAGAAACTGACACTTTAAGTTCTTTTTCTATGTTTAACTAAAATCTATATTTTTTTGTCTTCAGAGCAGCCACCGCAGAAAATCCGATTTCACAAAGGTAAGATGTTGGAGAGGGTATTAGGATACGAAATGCTTTCGTTTCCAGTGCAGAAAATTCATTATCCACCCCTGTCCAGAATTCAAAGAGTGATTTATTACTAAATTACCTTTTTAGTTCGCCACTCGACATAAAATCTATGAAAATTTCTTCTTCCGCAGTTGAGAGCAATTTTGGAGAATTTTGAAATGGATCCCTAACCCATTCGTAACTTGCTATCAAGTTGACGTCAGCAAGAAAATACTTTTTAAAATTCTTAGTCAGCACGGCTAAATGATTTTCAATGTTTTCAAAAACAACTTTCACATGTTGTTCTTCAACCTTGTAAATTTATCCACATTTTTAAATACCTCTAGGTTTTATTGCTGCTCCATAATTCAAATTTCTGGTCCATAATTCCAATTTTCTACAAAAAACATTAATTTTATCACTAGTCTCCAACATATGTATATTTTCTCCTTGGAGTTGAAGATTCAAGGTATTTATTTTCACGAATATATCGCCCAAGTAGTTACATCACAAATAAATCATCTCGAAACTTCTCAGCTTCATGTCGGTTGTCCTCTTCTAAAAAAGTGGCAATTTTGTCTCCTGATTCCTAAACACATTGCAAAAATTTCCGATATGATAACCATCTTGTCTCGAAATAAAAGCAATAATGAATATACTTCACCGATGTCTTTACAAAGTAGAGAGAAGATTCTTGATTTCGGCGGTCTCACTTTTATATAATTTACTACGGTCACAACTGTCGTTGGCACGATATTCAGACCATTTCGTGGCCTGGAAGCCTAAACTTCTCTGTGGATTATGCAATGTGTCTAGATGCACAGAGGAGATTTTTGTTTCAGAAGTGCTTGTATACTTTGGAATCGTCCAGGTATTGTACGAGCACTAACGGTGCATATTCTGACACAATGTTTCAGCTCTTTGTTTGCCTCTTTCATAAAAACTATTTAAAGTGTCAAATAATGCTAGTGCTGTTGCTTGGTGTTTTATTGGTTTACAAAAAAGCAGTTCTTCTACTGACATACCATCACAAAATCTAACATACGCAATGAAATGAACATCTTTGTTGCTACCTGTTGCCTTATCAAGCTGAACTGAAAACAATTTGTCACGCAACTTCTCTAAAAGCTGCTGCTGTACATCTTAAGTTTTATGATCGATTCGACGAGCAACAGTATCATTTGATAGAGGTATGGACTGCAATACGATCTCAGTTGCAGCTCGCAAAATAAGCTCTTCGATAGGTTGCTCAGGTGTCCGCGAGAATGCCGAATGTGAGAGATAGAGAGCAACAGAGACTAGACTATTTTTCTAATGATCTTTGTACTTTTAGAAATGAATGATCGTGGAAATAAATATTTAATTTAATTAAAATTTATTCTGCAGTCTGTTTCAGTTTAAAAATTATCAAGGAAAGGTAATATAATACTTGTCCTATTACTTAACTTACGTAAAACACCTGTTACATAAAAGTAACATTTACAGATTTTAATACCTATCGTGATAATTTGTGCGGTTTATAATTAAGGCCATATTGTAGCTTGTATCGTTAACGTCAAAGTACATTATTATTGCATCCAACATACTGTTATTGTATGGGAGGATGCGATGAAAATTATGATTGAAAATTGGGTCGCAAATATTGAAAGTCTGAGAAGCACTGGGCTAAGAAAATTACAAATTCATTAATACCATGAATTGAATACGGAGAATAAAATAATTAATTACCCCAATTACCAGTTTCAGTTCAATTTTCATAACACTGAGTCGTTTGATTTTCTTTTTATTTTTTGAATACTCACAATTAGCCAAAAAAAACTTACCGTTTAAGAAACTTTTATTTTTTTTCAAGCACATAGGCTAGTTTTAAAATATTAAGTTAACTTGTATTAATCATGATATGATACATATTCAATTTTGAAGTACCAAAATGTCAAGAAAAAAATTAAATATATGAATATACGGTAGTTTTATTTTACATTTGATCCTAAAAGTAGAAAAAAATTATTGGTACTGTATCGTACCTTTCTGATATAATTTTCCTTATGGACTTACTCATTTTCTTGCAGACTGATATAACTTTCTTTACGGACTTCTTTCATAATTTTCCTTACGGAAATTTATGATTATTGGAGGAAAATATTAATGCCATTTTCTACAGCGAAATTCAACAATGGCTGTTACGTTTCCATCTGTAGTTACAGAACAATATTATTTTTTCATTTTAAAGTAGGGCAATAAGGTATATTTTAATTTTGTAACAGTTATTTTAATTTAGTGAACCTTTCCTGTCTTATCTCGTTTCAACTTACAGCTCCCTACCATAATGAGTTTTTTGAATTGCTTTGAATGCAGATGAGGAAGAGAATAGTATTAAAGTCCGTTTGACTTTGGACTAAGTCTCTCTAAGCTGTTGTTACGCTCGACCGCTTTATTACGTGCCTTTTGATAGTTCGCTGGTTAGTTTAAGATTACGGGCCAACTAGAGTAGAATTGTGCTAGCTTCGGTTATCTCTTACTTAATCATCAGTTAGTTGTTATTTAATATTTTTTTGTTAAACCCAAGTGGAAGCTTTATTGTACGTCCGAAGAAAGTGGCCGATTGCGCTTTCTGCTTTTTGAACTAAGCGATAATTCGCTTAATAGTTCATTAGGTTCCTCTACATTTTATTTAACAGGATAACATACGCAATGATAGTGTGGAAGTGGGGAACTCTATTAGGCAAGTGGGGAACTCTATTAGGCATATTTTTATTTTGTTTAATTAATTACATTAAGGCACAGAAGGGCCATCCGTGCTCAATGGAAAGTACGTTCTTGAGTCTTAAAGCTCTGCAGCTTGTGATTTACTTTTCAAAGGAAAATGTCTTGTATTCACGCTATAAATACAGTTTAAAAATGATTTTTAAAATACACTAAATACATTTTGTAGTTTAAAATGTAAATGTTTCAGTAATAGTTTCCTTTTCTTTAGATTCATTTGCGTGTTAGTTGTAAATAAATATCATTTATGGAGAATACTTCAATGAAACGGTAGATATTCATCATTTAATAATAGCAGTAAAATATCCAATGTAAAATCAGTTTATATCAAAACATGTTTAACATGTAAATAAGATAAATAAACTGGCATTTCATATTTCATTTATATTTACTGTACTTAGACGAACACTTTTAAATTTGATTCGCTTATCGTTGGGGAAGCGAGGTCGTTCACGAGCGACATCTTTAAACAAAAATTTAATTTGTTACTTAATTTCATTTTGAAAAGTGTAAAAAGTGTAAATCAAGTATTAATGTTTCTTCATGTAAATGCAATATGTGTAATCAAATGCCTAACTAAATCATTAGAGGAATCGGATTATTTTGGATTACGGTGAAACACGCGAAAACTATCTGTGTGAAGAGAGAGACCCTTACTGGACATACTGTTATTTTAGCTTTGAGTCTGTAGCCAGGTCTTATGTTGCAAATGCTGTAAAGTTTAGTGCACACTTCGCGAAAAAAAGGGAGGCAGTTCTATATCTTCCGTTCTACTGGGTCGATTGAAGAAATTCAAATTACATTTTTCATGCTTCGAAAGCGCGAATTAGGATATATATATTAGAATTATATATAGCATTAGTCTAATATAGGTATTTTAACACAAAATCGGAAAAGGCGTGCCAATATTTTTCTATATTTCGATTCTACGACTCAAATTATGCCTAGATATCAAATTTTGTAATTTTGGGTGAGAAATGTAAAACTTTACCTTGGGGCATTTTTTTCAGTTTGCGCCAAAAATAATTCACTTAGGGAACTTTTTAATATATGCCAGCCTATTTTCCTTTCCCTTTTTACATTGTGCATGAACGGAAAAAGTCACATTGTTCCTACTTTCAAACAATTTTAACAAAATGGCTAAGCCAAATTGATGTTATTATCGCTTTCAACAAATATGCCAAATTTCAAAAGGCCCCAACATATAAGCTGACGTATATCTTCGGAAATTTTGGATAAAAACTCTAATGTTTTGCAGGTGTGCCTAAAAATACGTCTACTTTAAGATGTTGTTAAACATTTTATAGGTTGTAATGCAAAATTCGTTTCCAAAAATTTACAAAAAATATATAAAAATACAAATTTTAAAAATAAATCATAAAAAATATGTGAATTATATTTGTATTAAGCCTAAATTTCGAATTCAGGAAGAAGAAATCTAGTAAGTTTAATAAAATAAGAGATACTAATAAATATATATCAAATACAATTAACGTTGAGGAGCTAAAACTTTGACAACTAATTTTTAAAAACTACTCGCGCAATTTTTATAAAACTTGGCAGTTTGGCATAATTTGAATTTTTGAATCAAAATATGGAAACAATGGCTTGCCATTTCGGGAAAAGACCGATTTTGCATCAAAATACCTATATTAAAACAATGCTATATATAAATCTAATACGTATCCTAAGTTGTGTTTTAGATCCACGAAAAACGCAAGTTGACTTTCGTCAGTCCGCCCAATAGAACAGGAAAAACAAAACTGTCCCCCCCCTTTTTTTTTTTTGCGCAGTGTTTATGCGTTAACAAGTAATAGTTAAACATTTAAACTGCAGCTAGCGTATCACAGTCAGTGTTCAACGCATTGTTGATACTGATATACGTACCAACATTTCTTTCGCAAACAGCTATAAACATACTCTAAAATCTAGATTCAAAGAATCGTTCGATTGCTTCTTTGACCTTCCAGACTAGCACCCGTACTGTATCACTGCGGAATTAATGTGGCTTCCTCTTTCACCTATAAATTAACAAACTGCATTGCCTAGTTGTTGATCCGGTAATTCATGGATTCTTCAGTTCTGGCTTCCTTGCCGTGGCTAATCAATTCAAACTTACAGATTAACTTGAATGATAACAGTGAATGTATCTAATAGATTTGCCTTATTGGTTATGTATTTAAGTTGTTCCGGCTTCTATTAGGCTTTTATTAGGTCCAAATTATAATGTTTTCAGATGGACTCAAGCGTAGCTCATTCAGTCACTGTATTTTGCAAAATTTGACTAAGACAAAGCATTGTTATTGTACTAGTCAGTTTTAATTAAAGCGTGCTACTTCCCTTTCATAAAAAAAGATGACATTCTGCTTTTCACATTTTATTTTATTGACAATGAAATTGTAAATATTCTAATAAAGTACAGCATTCGCAGGAAGTAAAATCGATAACATATATAACTGACTTGTAAAGACACATTATTTACTTAAATAAAAATATCTGATGTAGGCACCACGTTACATTCGTGTACAGCCTATTAAATTATTTTTGGCTACACTTCATTTAAACTTATTTCCTTGAATTATTCTAACTTAATTAACCGATCTCATAAGGCAAGTTGGAAATGACATCAAAAACTCCAAATTTGTTAATTAATTATCCCGGTCAATTTTTGTTCTACGGCAGTCAAACTTCTTATAATTTTATTTTTTTCATAGCGAATATAAAATTTTTCTAAATATATATAGAGGAACCGAGAGACCAC
The DNA here is from genome assembly GCA_000611955.2 of Stegodyphus mimosarum. Lineage (NCBI taxonomy): Eukaryota > Metazoa > Arthropoda > Arachnida > Araneae > Eresidae > Stegodyphus > Stegodyphus mimosarum. The sequence continues at coordinate 50,694 of KK121274.1, read as the reverse complement.
ATTAAAAGTTAGATTTTGCTGTTTGCTTGTAATTGAAAGTATATGACTACGATCAACGATTGAGAAAAAAGGCCGCAATTAAGCCGGGTAAATTCGTTCGTGTATATATATATATATATATATTTGGTTCTAGCGATTACAATAAAAAGGGAGATTCATACGTAGGTGTTATAGCAGACCCATATACAAAGTTTCAACGTTCTAAGTTTAACGCTTCTTGAGTTACGCGAAATATGTACATACATACGCACATATGTATGTATTTCCTTTTGAATCAATTCGAAATCCATTTAAAAGACTACACGCAACAATATAGTCCAAATGGAAATATATATTCGGGAACTGTCCAAATAATATATACGTTGAAATATAATACTTGAAATTATTCGCGACTATAATACTTCTGTTACTTAAAAGAAAGTAAAAAGAAGTAGTGGAAAAAAGTAAAAAATACATTTCTTAAAGATTCTGTTAAAAGAAATTTTAGCTTAAAATAAAAAAAAATAAAAATATTTAGTTAAAAATTTTTTTAACTGTAAATTATTCATACTAGAAAATTATTTAACGCAAAATTTTAGTGTTGAACACAGACATTATAAAGAAAAATCATTTGACTAAAATAATGTTTTGAATGTGCTAGTGTCACAGAGAAAATAAAATCAGAATTTTCTAGTCAGTACTCATAAAATTCTCATTATGGAAGCAAAACAAGAGCAGGTCTTTCATATGACTTAACACGCAGCAAAAACGCAGCAAGAATTACGAAAATTAGCCTATAATATTTTGTTTTAAATTTCCCTGCAGCTTTTCATGACTTCTAATTAACTAGCGGAATTTTCAAAGATTCTTTTTAACAGGAAATATTCATTAAATTTCGTATAGTATCTTCGCAGTTTATCCAGATCTTAAAGTTAGGTAACAGAGGTTTTTGGAATTTACGTAATTTTTATTTCAGCTAGATTTATCCTCGAACAAACAGACAATTTTACTGGATAGTACAGATTAACTTAAGTCCTTCAGATAAGTTTTTAGACGTTTAACATAGAGTCAATTTCTTTTACGAAATCTACGAGCGCATTCCTTCTAAAGAGTGCCTGTCGAGTACTTTGTCACAATAACCTGTTTTAAGTATTTTGTCTTTATAGTGCACATACTTAGTCTGTCCACAGAAATATGAGAAAGCAAATGTTTCTTGCCCGGAGTCGAATCGCAAATCTTCCAGCCATGGATTTCCGGTTTCCCTTGGAAATCGTTCAACAAAAACATCCTTCGCAAAGCAGGCAGTTCTCGAGTACTTTGCCACAAATCTCATCCAACCCGTTTCGATTATTTTGTACTTATGGCAAAGAACCTCTATGTAAAGAAGGAAAGGCTCCGTAGACGTAATGTAAACCACTTTGTCTGCAACGCCGCTACAAAGAAAAGGGAACATTCGCCAAGGGATTTGGCGACGGAATCTGTTGGCGAGAATTTTCCCTCTGTGATGTGCCGGTTCTTTGGTACCTAGCCGATATTTCCCCCTCCGCGACGTGTATAGGAAATTGAGGAACATGGGTTAAGAGGAATCGTTCTTTGACTTGTCGCGATAATTTAAACTCGGAAATGATGAAATATTAGGTGAAGTTTTACATTCACTGGCTGTTGAACTTCCATTGTCCATATCGCTACTTGAAACCAAAGAACCTATTCTTTGTTTAAACTCTTGCTAAACGCAACGGTTGAACCTGTCCAAACCAACTTCGACATTCAGCTTCGAGCTTTGGCGCTTTTTGGCAACAGATATTTCACGCATGCGCAGTTGTTTCCCTTTTCGTTGGAAGGGAGCCACTTCTGCTTCTGCGAAGTTTTCCTTCTTAACAGTACATATTCTTTGCTTATGGTGTAATGTATAATTTCTCAGTGTGAAGTACACTGCACACAGATGGAAGTAATTTAGGCAGCGTTGAGGAACGAGATGGCAGTAAACATAAGCTTAGAATACTTGATTCCCTAAACACATTTGACACAATCATTTTCAATTATTTTTATAACATTTTTATAAGAACACTATCAAATCGTTACCGTCGACCCCTCAAATGCTATGTTTCAAGCTGTTAAGTTCGATAGTTTCCTTCCAGTGGGAAACAAGTTACATACTGTTTAGTCTAAAGTTCTGCAAGTACGCTTATTATACTAGCTTCTCTCTTCCTACAGGAAAACGAGTTATAATGAAAGGCTGGTTTCATATATTATCAACGTCTAAAAGCATTTTGTTCCATTTATTCTAATGGAACGGTCGCTATAACGATTGACTAATATAGCGAGTATCGAATGTATATAAACAAGTCATAAATTTTTAATTGCAGTAGCATTAATTAGAAGCAAGTAGAACAGTCTTTCAATAAACATTATCCCTACTTCCTTAGCACAAATATATGCATATATTGTCAGGCTCATTCTTAATATAAATATTTGAAGAATCTTTAACTATTGTCATTCTGCTTTGTATTGAATAATGAGTTTAAATTTATAATTCGATATAGTCCAAGCGTATTCGAATATGCATTATGTCAAAGAATACAATCCTCGTACAAGGCAAGGTGGCACAGAAAAACCTCGAAGGCGTAAAAATAATTTCGAACAAAAGGCGATGAAACTAAATGCGGGAAAATATGTATGATATTGGACTTTCAGAACAGGAAATATGAAAAAATTCACGTGCGCCTTCACAGAAAATCAAATCGCGATCTTTCAGCTGCCAACTGAATGTCCTAACCATTACAAAAACAAGCGCACGCATACCAGAAATTCCTTACAGTGTCCCTAGTTTAAAGACGAGAGGGAAGAGACACGAAAGATAATCAACCAAATCCATGTGGTGACAAGTTATCGTCTACCGAGCGAGGAATCAAATACGGATCTTCCAGTTTCTGATTGGGTGTACTATCCTGCACGACAGAAGTCTAAAATTCCTTTCAATAGTACCTTATACCAAGTCGAGACGCAATGTTTTGGGAGCCCTAGGCGATCAGTACAAATGGCGCCTCGTACAAATCAAAACGTAGCTTTTATTACTTGAATTAAATGTATGACTGAAATAGATATTTAAGCGATGCTTTCATTTCAGAAACTTTTTGTTTTAGATTGTAATTAAGCATTTCTGTAGCTCAAGCGAAACTGGTATCCAGCCGCTGTTTGATAATGCAGTTACCTTATTCACTTAAAAATATCTCTCTTCGAATAATATAATTCCGTGAGAAGATTTCAGGAAAGGGATTCGGTTATAGCCTTCGTAGAGCTGATACGCAACTTCATGCTTTAGGGCAAACCCATTTTCGTTATTGTAGTTTTATTTCTCAATCTAGTGAGTTTGATAAGTTCATTTTATCTGCGTTGCTGTCAGCTCCTGTTATCTCTTAGATCGAAGCTATTCTCGTTGCGAAATGGAATAACTGCGCAGACGTGAAATTTCACTGAAGAGAAAACTCGGAAGTGTTTGATACTGGAGAAAAATTCCTATTCACCTCTGAAAGAAGGATTAAATAAATTGGCTTCGGACAGGATATAGAGAAGAAACGAACGACCTGTTAAAATTTTAGTTTTTATTTTCTCTCAGAAAACAGTTCTTTATATTAGTGGCGCTGTAAATATTATCAACATTTGCATGCTAGGATAATTTTACTGAAAGCAAAGCTGAGCAAAAAAGGATATTTTTACTGAACTAATATTAAATTTACAAGCTGTACCTTTGTGTGGCTTTTTATCTTCGTAGCAGTTGAGTAAAATTTCCTAGAATTAAAATGAAAAACTAAAATGGATTAAATTACCTACACACAACCAACAGAAATTGGCATAACGCGAATAATGAAAAACCTAGGAAACAAATTCTTGAACAACTAAAGATAAAGAGAATTACAGTTAACCAAAACAGAAAGATTTTCACTAATATAAAACACCTCCAAGAATAATAATGTTTTAAAGGAAGACGCTTTTTGAATAATTTCTGCTGCAAAAAATGAAAAATATTATTTTTTGTCTAGTAATAATGAGCAATGACGAATTTATGAGTAAAGAAATACAGCGGGGAATTTGCATGCTGTACTTAAAAAATCAGCGGTACATCTTCATCACGGCATGCAGGTCTGTCGAAACTACCAATCAATTTTATAGTATTTTAGCGAGGACCCTCTGTTTTACCCTCCCCCAACAAAAGAAAGAAAAAACTTTGAAGAGCTAATTTATGTTTATTTAATACAAGGGGAACCTGTGTAAAATTTAATTCCTTCAAACTTTTATCCAATTTTAATGAAAAGAATTCCAAATAAAAAATAGCAATTTATGACTTACTTTCTAGCTTAGCAACCGAAAGGTGTCATAACATGCAAGGATACACTTTTATACTTTGAAAGATAACTGAGAGATATCAATGTCAATGCTGTCTGGATAGCCTCCTATTTTAAAACATAAAGAAAAAAACTTATCTTTCATAAGTTAAAAATATTTCAAAACTCTTTTTTAAAGATATGTTCGTCATTACACTTGCATCCTTCAATGTGTATTACGTGCTATTTATGTAAATTTTAAATCGATTGCACATAGAAATTGAATCTTTATATGTTCTTTGTTGATTTAAACATATAAAGTCATCATCATTTATTTGTTGAAGCTGATAGTGCTTTTGAGAAATTACTTGCGAATATTTATTCTTTCACTGCTTCATTCAGACAGAGCTTTTTTCTCCGAAATAATAGCTCATGATTCTCACTTGGAAGAGCATAACATGTAATCTATCTGTTTATAAAAAGGAATCAAGCTAGCTTAAACTATCAAAAAAGTCTTTTTTTTGTCTTCCATTTTTGAACTTCTTCAGACACATAGATTATATCTGAAGGTCTTACTTTTATGCTGTAAACTCTAGTTTGAAAATACTAATCATAATAATTTAGAAGACTTGTTTGTTCGAAAGTGCTAGACGAAATCATCTAGACTTGATGGTTGCTTCTCTTTTATAAATTTTCTTCTCTTATAATTCATATAAAATCCTATGAATGCAGAAAAATGTAAAATAATATTATTCTCCATACATGGTTACATTTGTTTAAAGTAGAATATTTCCAATATTGTAAATTTCTGTTTAGGATTTTTACCCCATTGATTATTTAAGACTCTTCTAGAAGGCGTGTTCGAATGACAGTGATTCGAAGCGCCGCATGAGAAACTTTTGCACTGGATTTTCGTAAAACAAATGCGATAGTGAAGCTGTATATACCACGCATGAGTGTGCGGAAGGAGATGTGTGCTAACTTCAGTCGTAAGGACGTGGCATTCGTTTGAAAATGGCTGGTGTAGATGCATCTGCCTCGAAAACGGATCAGCGAGCTAGAATTAAGTTTTTAACACTGGAAGGTTGTGAGCCGGTGGACATTTATTGAAGAATGGTGGCTGTGTACGGAGACACGTGTGTGTCGAAGTCCACGGTGACGAGGTGGGCGAGAATGTTTAGCGAAGGTCTCCAGGAGACAACGAATTTGCCGCCGCCTGGTTAGGCGTACAATGTAGTGACAGGTAAGCTGATTACGGATATTAACATAGCAATCAAGGCAAATCGACGTCGAAACATTCAGGATGTTGCGAATGAGTTGAACGTTTCAATCGGTACTATTCGCAATATTGTCAGCAACATTCTGAAATATCGAAAAGTTTGTTGCCAATGGGTACTCAGCATACCGTCTGACCACCACAAGTAACAGCGAGTGGGTCTCAGTTTAGAGCATCTGGTGCGCTACACGGCTGACCACGTTCTCCAGTACATAGTGGCAGGGGATGAAACCTGGTGTCACCACTTCCACCAGAAGAGAAGCCCATCAGCATTCAATGGAAACATCCCGACTCGCCTAGGCCCAAAAAATTCAAAACTCAGCACTCAGCTGGAAAGGTGATATTGACGGCATTTTCGGCATTCAGGGTCTCCTATCACTGGAGTTTAAGGAGCCGCACGTTTCCATCAATGCCCAACGGTACACCTAAACGCTTGATAAGCTGCATAAGGCTATCAGAAACAAACGTCCAGGTATGCTGCCGTCAGGTGTCATCCTTCTGCACAACAATGCAAGGCCGCATGTCGCCCGTGTGTGTGTTGAGGCATTGGCCCATAAAAAGTGTTTTCCCCTAGGAAGGTAAAAAAGTTGTAATATTTTAGTGACATCTCCGGCGAAGAGTTAAATTACCCTTTATTCCAACTCAAAATGAGTTAATAGATGGCTCCTCTCGGGCGTACAATAAGCCTCCACTTGGGCTTTAACTCAAAATCGAAAATATAAAACTAAAATATTGCTAAATAAATTTAATCAGCCGAAGCTTTACAGAATCAGCTAGCGCAGTTGGATCTTATTTAAAGATTATCGGCGTATATTAGCAGACACGTAGAAGTAGGTCTCTGGTCTAGAAAGCTCAAACTAATACCAACAACATGGAACCAAAAACAAAGCACCCCCTCCTACTGAAATGATCCAGATTTCAGCTTAAATTCTCGTTTATAACTCATACGCATAAATGGTAATCCTGAAAACTCGTTCTAAGAGGGAAACGTAGGTGCGAATTTCTAAAATAAAGATAACTATTAGGAAAATCCAACAGATTTTAAAACTTCAACAACCGGACATTTATATTCTTTCACACGCGATTTTCGGTAGAAGAAAAATAAATTCCTTGATGTCTCCTAGTTTAATTGGTGAATTGTATTTCTGACTTAGACATATTGTTACGGATTTCGTATTTATTTAGAATTGTAATTAAAATCGTTTCATTTTCCCGTGCAACGCAGACGATTTATCTACGTCGGAAAAGTAAAACTACAAGAGCGCAAGCATTTAATATTTAATAAATAAATATCTCGTAATCACTGTTGCCATTGAGGAAAATCGAGATATTTATAGATTTTACCAGAATATTCAAGTTAATAATTCAAAAGCTTATAAAAGCCGAATTTAAACACCTCAGCTCAGCTGTAGCTGTTTTAAGCGAACTGTTTGTTTACTTAATGCTGTTATTGATTGTAGTGAATTTGCTGTGAGATAGAATTAGTTTTTTTTTTTTTTTTTTGTGAGTTCTGTCAACGTTTGAGATATTGTGATATTGTACGAATATCTCTGAGGAAATATTTCAGCATTTTGTTTTATTTACTGGGAAAAGAATAAATTTTGTTATCCTTTTAACTACTTGTGCATTCAATCCATTACGAACTCGTGCGCACGCAACAATATGTTTTCATAATATGGATTTCAGAAGTCGAAAATACTTTAAGCTCCATTTTAATTGACCTAGTTTAAAAAAAAATGTAATAGAATGAATTGTTTTTCTATTTCTACTTTAAATGTTAATTTTTTTTACTTTAAAAACATATTCAGAAAATAAATAGGAAGTCAAGAAATGGAAAATGCGTATCCTCTGAAGTACAATTACCAGAGGAGAAAAATCTAGAAAATCGCAATTTATTCTTTTAGCAGAAACTTAAATGTTATTTAGGTTATTTAAGTAAACACTGGAAGGTATAGGTAGCAAGTATTCAAGTTAAAAAAGGAAAACTCCAATAATCTTTTCACTAAGTTTTTAACTAGTGATTTTCTTTGTTTCAAATGTGGCATGAAAAATTTGATGAGTTAAATGAGTTAAAAGCCAATTCTTCGCTTTTACTGATGCATTTTTATTTTCCAACAGTTAAATTATTAGCTTTTATTTTTGAGTTTCATATCATGTTAACATGTGCAGATCAATATGTTAATATAAAACGATTTATTTTGTTTTCAAAAACAATATCTTTGATTTTTACAAATATAAAGTTTTTAGTGATGTATTAAACAAAAGGAGAACTATCCAGAGTTTGCATTCCACTTTTATACGTGTCCCAAGTAATTTCCCTCATTTAGCACTAGCAATTTCTTAAGAATGTTAGAAATTGTGGTAACTTGCTCAACTGTTACCTTTATCACTGATATCCAACGCAAAGCAATTTAGGAGTGAAACTAGGCTTTTTGAACGTAATATATGCCAGCTTATCCTCATTCATGGAGAAACTCAGTTATGGACCTAATGTCGCGGAAACGCTTGCTAGTTAAAAAGCAAAACCTTATATAAAGCTTATACAGTTTCACTTATTTTGGTAGCATAAGACTAATATCAAACTGCCAAAAGACTTTAAAAGAATTATCATTATGTCTGGACAGAACTACAAAATCTTACGAAGGTTTTAAAACACACCTTTTCACTAAATCAGAACTTTGACATACATGACCGATTGTTGCTTACAAACTCCGCCAGCCATTTGGGCCCAAAAATCGCTAAGCACTGGTAGTTCCTACATAGGGACATTCCATACCTGTAGTTCCTACAGGCGAACGGGCTGGCTGCATGGGCTTTTTCGTTATTTTCCCATGTTTAATGTGTATAGAGCCAGTTTCCCTTAGAAAGTTCTTCCCGAAAGCATCTCTGCCGTTAGACAGATAGCCCTAGAGTGCTCTGCCATAATAAACTAAACCAAATCAAAACCACCAGCCACTTGTGGGGAGCTAACTTAAAAAATAAGAGTCAAATTCAAATTTAAATTAAATAAGTTATTAATTTAAGACCAGAGAATTCTAATTAGCACGAAGTTGGCTCAAAACTCCTTAACGGTGTAACAATTTATATATCGGCAAGTATGATGCAAAGCCGAATAATAGAATCATATCTTAGCTAGCTAACGGAGTAACGTGGTCTCAAGAGGCAGAATATACTTGTTAGTGAAAAATAATAGTAATAACCCTACAAGCTGAAAATTTATGTCTCCTTATCTTAGCATGAAATTAGATGAGTCGCCTTTGTATTGTTTTACTGAGAATATTTTGAAGCTATTTTCGTTTGGAGGAGATTTCTAGTTGTTGAGGCATTTTGAATTCTGTAAGCTAATAAGATTTTTCTGTTCTTTTCTAATAAGATTTTCTGTGAAAGCTTATTTGGCAATAATACGCTTAGCACACATATGCGTTTCATCTTTTATATTTTTATTCATTTTATTTCTTCCTATCTACCTTGTATCGAAGTTTCTTCCGTGTCTTCCAAAGAGTATTCTATCAATTTTAAGTCTGTAGGGTTTGAGACTTCGGTGTTTGCTAGCAGCAAATTATTAATTATTTTCTAAAGGTTAAATACTGAATTATTAAAATCACAGAATATATACATGTACTTTTGCAAATATTTTAATGTCGGAATATTATCTAATGCAGTTTTACAACAATTACTTTTCGTCCGAAAATAAGTTAAGTTCTACAGTATGTTATGCGATTATGAATATTATTTTGTTGAGTTTTTTTCCTTTGGCAGTTACGTCAAATAGCGAAAATTATTATTTACTTTACCGCTCAGTCTCAAGTAAAGCAGTATAAATGGTTGTCAGTCTTTATTAAAGCCATTTACTTGTCGATTATTTATTTATTACTGTCTTTTAATTAAAACAGTAATACAAATATTATACTTCTAGTTATCTTACCGCTACTTGTGAACCAATAATTATCTGAATTTAAATATAATCCATTTGTTAGAATCCAGAATCCATCCAGAATCTTTGAACAAATGTTTAAACAAATTAAAATAGGTTAATTGCCACTACAAGTGAAGCTAAATTATTGGATTAAATTATTGCCTAAAAAGAGATGAAATACGGAGAAATAATAATCATAAAATATTTAAGGTACATCACAATGCAGCGAATTCTGCAGAAATGCACAGATGTCGAGATAAATTTAGCATAAAAATGTAAACAAGTCTAAATATTTCTTTTAATAATTCTCTTAGCTCAATATGTATTAAAAAATTCTTTACAGAATGTCGAGTTACAACCAAGTGACAAAAATAACTTTCCGAAGCGGTTATTTTGAAAGGAAAAGTTACATTTTCTTCAAGAAATGAAATTTGAAAGGGAATAACAGTTTGAAAAATGGTTGCTTTTTTAAGAATTTCATGAAATAATACATTTTTTTTGTAACCGAGTATCAGTTATGTTTTTCCCCAAATGGCAGCAAATGTGTCCTAACGTTTATTACTTTTGGAAATAGAAGTAAATTACGAAGCGTCTTTGCCCACTCTCTTAAATACACAAAAGCATTTATTTGTTGAAAGCATTGGCAACAAAAATAAAAATATGAAAGAACGTTTCCAAAAATGAGATTTAACAGCGCATAAAGGAAAAGAAATGCTCGAGAAAATTATACTTTTCTTTTTAGCTGAAGAAACGGTATGTTGCTTTCGTTGGGGCTTTAAATAATTGCATTTGATAACTCTTTTACATTTTTTCCCCAGCTTCGCCTTGTGGAATATTTAGATTTTTCCCATGCTTCGCATTTTCATTCCAAATAAGCGCAAAATAAATACTCATAAACGTATTCTGGAATTCTGAGGGTTAAATCTGTGTAGTTCAAAAGAAAATTTTGAAAGAAAAACAGCTATCGATTTTTTCTTATTTCATTCGTATCTGGGTGTAAACTTATTTTCTAAATCCGTTTTCTTTTTTGCATGATTTTCAAGGACTTTTTTAACATATTATAATAACATTTTTTGAAACTCGTGTTTCTTCTGAATTGTAAGGACAGAAATGTAGATAGAGCGTATATATATTTATATATGTGAATATGAGTGTTTGTGTGCTCGCGCGTATAGGCGTTTTAAGTATCTAAAAATTACCTTTTATTCATTTTTTGCATATATACCCTCTGTATATTACAAGTCGATAAATTAAAAAAAATTATACTGTTATTTTGGCAACTTAATGTAAGATACTTGATTTATTATACTGTTATTTTAGCAATTTAATGTAAGATTTGAAGCATTTATCCACATTACTTTAGAATAATGCGCATTAAGTTACATAAGTAATAATATCTGATAATATTCTGAAGACATTATATAAAAATAGTACAAATAAACATGCAGTTTTATTAACTGCATTTATTAACTGCTGAGAACAGTACCTGGCCTATTAATATAAAAGATACATGTGCTGACCCTACAGAAAAATATTTAAAATTCTTTACAGCATTTCAAACTATAACAATGCTATCTTATTAATTTTTCACGTAATGGGATTTAAAAACAATACACTTATCAATAATATTGTAGCAAAACTTGTTCCTTTCGACCGAGCACATCATGGGTAATGGCAAACCGCACATTGAGTTGCTCAATGTTAACGAATTTCGCCTATTGCTCATGCTCAAAAGCGTACCATTCGCATGGGAGAAAATGCTGGTGAATAAAATAAACAACCCTACACAAGCCTGTTCGTCATGTAGGCCTTAGCTATTCTTTACGATTGCAATACTATGGACATTTTTTTTTGTGCTTATTACATTTGCTTCTGTTTCATGAAATTTTGGTTTATTTTGGTCATAAACATTACATTTAGTATCAGTTATTTGTAATAATTTCTTTGGCTTTAATTCAGTAATTTAAACTAGATATATTCCTTAAGTTTTTAAAGTATTTATGAATAGAACGCATGGTAAATAATCGATTACTTTTATTCCTCAGAAGTACAATCAATAAAGATTCAGCTCAAGTACAATCAATAAACAACATCATGTAATGTTTCCTGTTCCTTGTAATCCTTCCTAAACGAAAATTTGGGGAGATTACATTCGATATTTACACTCTAAGTAATGAAGCAACGTACAACCTAACAAGTTTTAAAACCTCGAACTGTTTACGTGTAGATAACAGACTATCAACCATATACCATATTTATCTTCTTTTAAAATTACGCCAAAGTCGTAATCGCGCCAAATTCTTTTCTGGGCATGCGTAGTGTGCGGAATTCGTTTAACATTGTTCAACTGAAAGTGCGGTCTGCCATTACGCGCACAAATCATGGCTCAGTGGGGAAGACGTCGGATTCGGAAACCGAAGTTCCCGAATTCGGTTAGGTTTATGTGATTATGGAAAAGCCTCGAGGGCTGTCTGACTAAGGGAAGGAATGCCTTCGTAAAGGACGTTCTAAGGAAAACTCGCTCGTATAAACGTTACACATGAGGAAAACTAAGAAAACGTTCATGAAGCAAACCCATTCGCAGGATTTGAATCTCAGACTGAACTACCAGTGTTCAGTGACTTCCTAAAATTGGCCTTTGTTTAAATTTCCTTGCTGGTAGTTTATTTCAATTATATTCCATTAATAGAAGAGTGTTCTCCATTTCTGGGACCTTCCTAGTCTAGAATGTTTCATTTCGTTCATCAAGTGTATATAAGTGGTTACTTATCAGTTCGAATAATAAAGTCTTGAGTTGTGATCTGAGTACTTTTACTCCCATTTGCCTTAATATGATCACTTCTTCTGAGCGACAATATTTTCAAACTTCCATTTTATGACAGCAAGATTATCAATAGAATAAGTGCTTATTATTTCAAACAGAAAGAACATAAAAATAGTTGCCAGTTTGCAGTTGAAGTTGATGAATCATGAACAACAGAAATGTAAGAAACAGATTTTGAGAAAGGGAAGAAAATATTTAAGCAGTTGAAGTAAATGAAAGACAATGATTTTACAAAAAGAAACCTACAAAGTGTAAATGCAGACATTATACTGTTGAATTGTGCATTCATTACAAAAGCTTGTACTGTTTGTTCTCTGCTTGACAGTTTCATGATATGAGGAACCCATGCTAAAAAACAGGTTGTTCACACTAGTGAAACCTTCCAAGGTACATGCATTTTTGTGGTACAAAAAGGTAAAAAATAATAAGACGAAATGAGAAAGGCATAGTTTTAAAGGTAAAGACAAAATAAGTCATTTTCGGGTATTATACTGGACTAGGAATATTAATGTTGTACTTTTCGTGAAACAAATATCTGTGGCTTACCTTTCCATTTTTTGTTTTAAGTTACGTTACCGATGATAAGCTGCAACTACCAATAAGCTATTGATGATATGCTACTTATGATAAGCTGTAACTATTTGCTAACATTACACAAAGTATAAAATTTTATTAGCGGAATTTTCATCTTTAGCGGAGATTTTGCAATTTTTTTGAGACATTCATTATGTTATATTACTTTAGGTTAACGTGGTATTTATTCTTCATTCCACTTTCCCAAAACGTTGCCATGATACGAAAGATAAGTTCTTTAAATTCTTTGCGGCACTTTAGGAATTGGAAAATAAACATTTTCATTCGATGAGACATAAAATATTTTTTAAATCAGCTTTAAATGTATTGCAGTAATTGCTAAAGAATTTGGATTATTTAAAAAAGATAATCACATTTCTTAATAAATTGTGTTTGTTTTACTGTTTAATAATTCACTTAATTGATATAATTTGTAAAACATGCAAATAATAAATTTTATGAATATTTACAATATTTTCAGGCTTTACAAAGCATAATAATAATTGCTCATAATCATTAAAGTTATTCTAGGCGCAGAATAGTCGTTTGGCTTTTATTAGGTATTTTGCGATTAAAATATTTCGAAACTCATATTCTAAATACATTAAGAACTTAATTAATCATACATGCGTCCCGAAAAATTGCTAGTTCTCGGAAATGCTGCGTTTTG
>KK121274.1:0-37095 GCA_000611955.2 Stegodyphus mimosarum | reverse complement strand
CTTAAAAAAAAAAAAAAAAAAAAAGATGCACCAAGAAGAAGTTATCCGAATGGGACAAAAATCGGTAGAAGTGATGGATATACATGTACAGAAAGACAAATGATTACACATTGAGAAAAATTGGATAATTTTTTAAAGAGATAGAGCTTCACAAAGTGAAAAAGTCAGTAACGCGTTTTTCCACCTCTGGCCCTTATGCAAGCAGTTATTCGGCTTGGCATCGATCGATAGAGGATGCGGATGTCCTCCTGACGGATATCGTGCCAACTTCTGTCCAACTGGCGCGTTAGATCGTCAACATCCCGAGCTATTTGGAGGGCCCTGCCCATAATGCTCCAAACGTGCTCAAGAGAAGACAGATCCGGCGACCTTGCTGGCCAAGGTAATGTTCGGCAAGCAGTAGAAACATGTGCAAGTGGAGGCGGGCATTATCTTGCTGAAATGTAAGCCCAGGGTGGCGTGACATAAAGGCCTTAGAACTTCGTCGACATACTGCTGCGCTGTAAAGTTGCGACGGATGACAATTAAAGGGGTCCTAATATGAAATGAAATGGCACCCCAGACCATCATTCCTGGTTGAAGGCCTGTCTGCCGGAAGACAGGTTGGTATCACACCGCTGTCCGGGGCGTCTCCAAACTCGCCTTCGCTGGTCATCGGGGCTGAGTTCAAAGGGGGACTCATCAATGAAGACTATTTTACTTCAGTCAGTGACATTCCAGTGCGAATGAGCCCGACACCACTGCAAACGGGCTTGACGTTGTTTAGAGGTCGATGGTAGTCGGCGCAAGGGGCGTCGTGACCTCAGCCCTCTTTCTGTGAGCCATCTATGAATGGTCCACTCCTCTTCCACTCCTCTTACTATTAAGCCACTTCAGAGCTAGCCGTGTGTTTAAAGAGCTCCCATACCTAAAAAATGTTACACATTTGCAAATATCTAAGGCCTTCTCAGTAATTTGAGAACTGCCTAACATGAGTAATCTGGCATCGCTTACCACTGTACCTATCAAGGTAGGGCATAAAATACTTAATTCATCTTTCGAAGCAACACAGGATTCATTTATTTCAAATTAACGCATGCAAGGGAATTGTTAAACAAGCTGAGCGACTTAAAATGTGTGTACATAATTTGTAAAAGTTTTTTTTTACTTTTAATAGAATATTCAATCCATGGAATTCCAGTCGATAAAATTTTTTAACATATTACCATCTTTTGCATAATTTGCGTAAAATAAAAATATGTATTTCGTTGTCTAACTAATGTAACATTTGATACATAATTTCTAACTTTTATACATTTTCCATCATTACACTAATTAATAAATGACATTTCAAATGTCGTATGATAACACTCCTCGAACACTCGGCAAAGTCTCGAGAACTATCTGCCTACGTGGAGGACTTTCTAAGAGAAACTGGCTCGTATACACGTTACGCATGGGGAAAAACACGAAAACGCCTATGCAGCCAGCCAGTTAATTCCTCAAACTGAAATACTAGTGTTCAGCGAATTTACCGCTTCGCCGCTGGTGGGCTGTCATTTACCTTTTTTCAATAATTTTTTTCGGGAAACCTTTTGTAACAGCTGCAAGAAATATTTAAACAACCCAGTGAAATGATTAATTTTTGGCCATTAGATCACTAACATACATATTTATAGAATAATATAATGCATTATACTTTTTAAGACACTGTTTCTCTATATATTTTATAATGGAAAACGAGGAATGGAAAGAAAACTAGTATGTCCGTGAGCTGAACTATAAGCATTGACTCATTATATATGAATTTTGGGTTTCCTTTTGAAATAAGAGCTAAGTATATGCATCGAATTTAGTCCTTTATTTCTTTTCCACACTCAAGGGCTTCATAGATAATTCATTCTTCAAAGTGTTTTAACAGAAATTTAAAACAAGGGAATTTGATTTTTTTTTGTAACTTTCTGTTTCATCAATCTTTCTTTCTATTGCATGTTTTCAAAAAGTCCATTCGTATTATTATTACTTTTTTTTATTTTCTCTCTGTGTTTGACTTTCGGCAATGTGTATTTAGTCTTTGACATCTACGAAAGTTTGTTTTCTCAAAATATTTGCTTTGCGTCTAACTAGATATGGCAAGATATAATTATTTATGAAAGTGCTTAGCTAAAAATAAGGAAATCTCCTGTATCTATCAGTTCTCTGATAGAAAGTGTCTAAATAAAAATTTAGAGTGATAAGGCAGTCTCTTTAAGTCATTTTGTTGTGGAATGTACAAAAAAAAAATTTCGCGACTCAAACGTAAAATAAATATATCTTCTCATTCTTATAATAAATATTTATGTATGTTCAGAAATACGAAAGAAAATACGTATTTGTTGGTTATAGTAAAGTAAATTGAAGCGATCGAAGATATTTTTATAACGTTATGGTGTAAAAGGCGTAATTTGTTTATATAAAATACACTTTTAGAGGATGCACAGAAAGGTAGCAAAGCACATCAAATGGTAGAGGATGTTTTTATCTTGTTATATATAATATGCATAAATAGCATATAAGAATATCACAAATAAAAAATGCTATTACTATGTAAGGTATTCCCCTCCCTTCTTCGCATGCCTTCATGGTATGCTGGTCAGCACGCTCGATGGGATTTCGAGAGGTCCGTGGTTCGAGTCCCGGCGAGGGCATTGCTCATTTTTCACATCTTTTGCTTTCAAAAAAATACCCAGTGTCTCTACTTCTAGATGTAATTTACTTGTATATTTAGCACAAATTCTAATAAGACTGCCCATATAATTAAAATGTAGTATTTCTGCGATTAATAAGTTGTACATAAACCGTATTTCTTAAGTAGTTTTTCCAAACTTAAAGTAGCAATAAACTGCTTATTATTCAATGAAACCTCCCTGAGCGCAATGTTCATTTCAAAGGTATTTTATTACTAGGAACCATTTTCATAGAAAAACTATAAACATTTTTCTTCAAAACCTGTTTTCAAAATGCCGTTAATGGATACTAAACTTTATATTTCGGAATACTATCATAGACCGAAATTTACCTCTTAGAATATTATTTTCAAAATGAATTTAGATTAGAATATTTGCACACTTGAACAAATTGTCTTTTAAGAATTTAAGTGAAACTACGATCTGCAGTGAACGCTAGTTTTCCTAGGAGAAGATAACTATAGATAAATGTTTTGTCGCAATCGAAATTATTCCGTGTCCTATAAGGTACAAATTTTCAAATCCGGCATAAGCATAACGTTTGTTGCTTAAGCTTTTATTATACATATTAATTTGATTTTAGAAATTAATAGCTTATTGCAGACAAATACACATGCATAGCACAAACACATCACAAACTATGCACACTCCCGATGAAGAAATTAGCATAACTATTACCATAAAATAATTTTGTAAAATAGAGAACACAGGCCACCTGTAGCCGAGCTGAAAGTCGCTGAATACTGGTAATTCAGTTTGGGATTCGAATCCCGGCGAATGAGCTAGCTGCATGGGCATTTTGGTGTTTTTCTCCATTTGTAATGTCTATACGAGCCACTTTTCCTTAAAAATTCCTCCACGAAAGCATCCTCCCCGTAGACAAATAAACTAGTAAACCAACCATAATGCAGGGTTTCTAATTTAAACTAGGAGTTCACGATTAGTTTTGTTTATAAATGAAAGTTTTAAAACAATTGAATAGAAAAATGAAATGTTTAATTGACAGAAAAATGCAACGAACTTTATGTTTATCTTACTGTTCAAAGAAAATATTAATTTGTTTTAATGTTAAAAAGAAATACAAAATTTCGACATTCCAAGCACATATAGAAATAGAAAAATATTGCAATGTTTTTAAAATTCAAGGCAATGGAAAAACTTAAATTGTTTAGTTCAGGAATTCCCAACGGGATCGGTATTGATCCACAGAGTGCAGTTGAAATTTTAGAAGGGGTAAATGGTCATCAAGGCGGTCGATAGCCGAATATGCATAATCAAGATCCCACTGATTATGAAAAAAACTGTAATAAAATTTATAATTAATTATTGATTTATATAAAACTATATCAAGTAGTAAGTAACAAATCACATAAAATAAATATAAGGAGAAAAAATGTAATAAAATTTTAATGGAAAAAAAGTTGATTGCATTGAAGAAGGATGTTTAAGCACAAGCGTTTTTCGAAACACATTGGTAATCAAAGTTTTGGAAGTTAAAAGTGATTCGGGAGAAATAACCCATATAAGTTGTTATCAAATCAACGTTATTGACTTTTCCACCTTCTTAACTAGTGGAAGCAAACTTAGGTCAGGTCAATACTTTGCTACGATAAACAGAAAAACAGGCTGAATATCTTTGAAAGAGGTGATTTAAGAATTAAGTTATGCACTTTTATATCAAATATTAAAAGAGCTGCATTAATACATTTAAATTTATAACAAATATTGAAAGAGCTGCTTCAATCCATTTAAATTTAAATCAAATATTAAAAGAGCTGCATTAATTCATTTAAATTTAGATCAAATATTAAAAGAGCTGCATAAATTAATGCTGATATCACATTAATTAAAAATCTAGGAGGATGATGTATAAAACCATTTTTAAGGGTACCGATACAAGAAAAGAGTCGGGATTCCTTTGGTTTAGGCTTAAAGCAAGTATGAAGAGAAGAGAAAAGTAAATTAAGAGTTATCATATTTTATTTGCAGAAAGATTATGCCAAAAGATTATTAACATTAGTATTAGATTATGAACGTTTTTATGAAGTTAACTTTTGTATCTACAATGTTCGAAAACACACGGGATTGATGGCTGGAAAATTACATTTAATGTGTAGAACTTGAACATGTCCTTGTTGAATAACCATGGCAGAATATACCTATACTTCAAATTTAACAGTGTTCTATAAGTAACCCATTCTGCATTATGCTGCAGTTTAATTACCAGTGTTCCAAATTGGTACTCTACAAACTATGTATATTCTGTGTTAAGTACCGGCATGAATAATGGAATTCAAGGTTGATATCATAGTCCTCTATTAATCGCACTCAAGCTTCTGGACCATTTGGCGTTTTAATGTAATTTTGCATGTGAAAGCCTATTTACGCGTTTCCAGTAATTGAGTGTAACTTATTATCTCATTTCGTGAATCTCGGTCGAATAACTTGTAGGAGATAAGTTTATTTAGTCTAGTTTACTCGCTCGTAGTTAGTTCCCAAAGTAAACGGCTTGCTGTGATCTAATAGTACAAGTGTACCTAATTCTTGAAACTCCTGGATTTCACACAATTGTTTGGCACAACTACTCCCTTGCTTATCGTAGGGATTTGACCAGATGGGAAACTTTTAATTAAGGATAGCTACGACAGCGAAATTGACTCGTTTGCTCCAAACTGCTTTTCTATGCTTATCTCAGATTCTCAACAGATAGGAAACTTTTAATTAGGGTAGCAATTGAATAAGTGAGTTGCTGAATAACTGATTAAATTACTGCGATGTTTGATAACTGCATAAAAATATGTAGTTGTCTACAAAAATGCTTGTACTTCGGTATTTAATAGAAAATACGGAATATGTTTATTAGTCGCTTCTGAATCTAAATTATTAAATTATAACGTAATCACTTTGCCACATACGAACTTTGCATATTCTGAATTCTAGTCAATAATGCTGATCGGTTAATTGATTACGCATTACAAATAACAAAATATTACAATGTTTTTAATATTCAAGGAAATGGAAAAAGCTCAAATTGTCTAATTCAAGAATTTCCAACGGGATCGGTATTGATCCCGTTGGAGGATAGAAAGTTAAAGCATAGAAGGTTTATCTGTCTTAGGAGAAATGCTTTCGGAGAGAATTTTCTAATGGGAACTGGCTCGCATTCGCCTTAGAATAAAGGAAATCATTAAATTCTTACGCATCCAGTCCGTTCGTCGAGAGCTGGTACCAAGATGAACTGTCAGTATAATCAAGACCAAGGTGAACTGTCAGTATAACTATTACCAATGGAATTTTGGGACTTTAATTAGGGCTTTGGATAATCGGCGCCGTATTCTAATTGGTTTGATGGTTAACAAATGGTGATTACCCCAGCGATCAGTTCAGGTTCGATTTCTGCGTATAACAGGAAGGTTTAGAACTGTATCTTTTCATTTGCAGAATAGGAAAGCTTAAAATCTCTTTCTAGAAGCTGATGACTGAAGAATATTACAACATTTTAGATTCGAATTCCCAAGGTGCCGTCTACCAGAAATGAAATATGACTGGGCAAAAGCGTACTTTACGTACCAGTGCTCAAGACATAGAGTGAACGGTGGAAATTGGGCTTAACCAACACACTTATAACGTAGGCAGGAAATCGGTAACAATATGACAGCAATAAATTAAAAAAACGTCTGAAAGCTTTCAGATTTTATATTACGCTCAAAGGGGTGTTTTTAACGTTTTGTGTGCTACGTTTACTTATTAAATACCATGATCTTCGGACTTAAACCATAAAATTCAATTCAAGAGCACTATCACAAATAATTAAAAAGAGCATATCTTTAGAATTTCCGATACACAGTCTCGCGCACTGGAGATAATTTTTTTGGACAGTGTTGTCATTGCTCGCTTTGCAATTCTTGCTTTTGTTATTAAAAAATTCTTTAATGTTTCAAATATGAAATCTATAAAAGGAAGAGTGTGTCTGTGTGTGTATATGTCTTTCGCTCGTGCTGCGTGTAAGCTAATAGAAACGAAATCTACGAAATTTGGTACATAGGTGCATCTAGAGCTTATAGCGATTCAAAGTCTCAGAGCGATTTTTCAAAATTCGAATGGGAGTTTTTTTTACTTTATGTGTTTTGATGAAATCGCATCAAATCTATAATTCTCTCTCATTATATCAGCAACAATGCCACACAGCCATTGTTGCTGATATATCACTGTTGCCATTGTCGCTGATATCAGCACTGTAAATAATAGAGCATTGTTGCTGGTAACAGCGCTCGGAAAAATGAGAGCGATAATTCTGTGCAGTTTTTAAAATTTAACGTTTCCTTTGTAGAGAATGCAACGGGAATTTGGTTAACTTATTTATTAGAATAATTCATATTTGTATTAAGGGATATGGTTTATTTCATTATAATTTTTTCATATGTAATATATTTTTATTAATTTTTATTGATAAAGTTTGTAGAGTCATTAAGTTATTTAGAAGCAGGAGGAATGAAAAAGGAGCAATGCCCTTGCCGGGACTCGAACCACGGACCTCTCGAATACGCGTCGAGCGTGCTGAGCATTACACCACGAAGGCATGCGCAAATCGCGGGATAAATATCTTATATACTCCCCCTTTTAAAAGGCGACTGGGGATTTAAGGCCGTAATCGCCAAATTCTTGGGATGGAGAATCATCATCCAACACCTTTTTTAGTTCGGGCGTCAGCGTAGAGACATTAGGTTATTTCGGAAGCAGGCGAGATGTGAAAAATAAGCAACGCCTTTGCCGGGACTTTGCCACAGACCTCTCGGTACGCGCTGTGCGTGCTGACCGCTACACCACGAAGGCATGCGAAGAAGGCGGGAGAAATACCTTATAAGTTGTTCTGCAAAGTAAATTTTTCTGCAGTTCTTAAATTTAATGTTTGCTGTTCCCTTTAAATATTTTGCCTGCACATTTAAAAGCCAGACGAACGCTGGCCTTGTAGCTTCTAGTATATAACGAAACAAATTCCAAATTCAAAATTGGGGCTTCCAGATGATATTCAAAATTGGGGCTTTCAGATGATTCCAAATATATTCAAAAGGAGGACTACGTTATTCAAAATTTGATGTCTCTAGGTACCGCTGTTTTTTCACAGTGCGAGAAACATACAGTGATTTATTGCTTTATGCTTGCAGTGATCGAGTCACTATAAGCCTGAAACACTACTAATTCGTTCTAAGTTTCAGTTCCTGAAGGTTTGATGAAAATATTTTGCACAGAATTTTTTTTGGTTTCCCCATGTGCAAACTAAATATTAGAAAGTTGTCTTTAGTCTTCCATTCATCTTCGGCAGATAGCCTTCGAGTGTTTGTAATGTATTTCTACAGATAGTCCTCGTATACTTATTATATGCTTGTATAGATAACGCTTCAGTGACAGAAATAATTAACTTGGAATAATTAAATTAGATTCTATCTCAAGAGTTACAGGCTTAAGGAGTGGAAAAAACCGTTGCTTATATTCCTTTCTTTTAAATGAAAACTGTTATCTTTTAATATAACTTTTCTGATAAGTAACGGATATTATCAAACAAAAGTAATAATCTACTTTACTTTCTTCTTATTTGCGAAACTATGCATCCATTTACTTCCTCTCCAGATTTATTGTGATGTCTAGTTCTTTTGACTCAAAGCAAACATAGCTTTAGATTTTCTTGTATTTTCTGATAGCTTTTTGTTATGTTGCCTTAGCTACTCGGGTATCATTTTCGTCTATTCTAGATTTTATATATGTTTTATAGACTACGAAACATCTTTGATGTCTATTTGCTCAGACTGCTAGACTTTATGTCGCTATCATCTTTCTGTTTTACTGTTCTCCCACTGTTTAGTTTCCTAGAATATTTGTTTTTTGTATGTTGGATGGAATATGCAGGTTTTTACATTTTCTCTGAACATCGGATTTCTTCGTCTTCTTGAACGATCGAAATTTTCTTATCTGGAATTATCAGGGTTGATTTTCTGATTGATGTAGAAGCATGTGTGTGCTGTCGCAACTTAGAAGTTACTTTCACTATCCTTAAATTGCTGGACCATTAGTACGTTTTCCCTTCAACACAGCTAGGGCGTTCCTCCATAGATTGCAGCAATTTTCTAAATTTATAACGACTATTGAGACACTCGTTGTTCTTAAACTTTCACTTCATTTACGCTGATAGAACTTCATTTAACTGTGATTTAACAGAAAGCTCATTTGAAGTTAGATGTAATGAGTATTCATAAAATTTTAAATTATCCAAAAGTTAATAATTGCATAAAAGGTTATAGAGAACACTAACTAAAGTCTTATCTAAAACTGTGCACCGACTTATTGTTAAATCTTGGAGAAAGTATTATAATCACAAAGAAAAGGTGTAAAAGACCCTTTTACAGAGGCTGTTCGCACATTTTTTAGACGATGTATATTGTATTCACAAAACTAAATTACATAAAATTCTTGTGTTTTAAATGTTCTATTTGACATCCCTTATTCTTAACAATCTTTCGACACCGCAGTTTCCAGGATAATAATGCCTTTTGAAGTGTCAGGAGAGGTATTGTATCCCATTCCTCCCGAACAGCTTTCCAGAGTCCTGTTAGGGTTTTGGGACAACGTTTGGATAATGCAGTTTTTAAAAGTCCGAAAGCACAAAAATCCATAGGTAGAGAAATCCATCGGGAGATTTAGTAGGGATATCAGTGAAGGGTATGGCCTTGATACCAGGTTTTTGTTCCATTTCTTTTAGGAAATTTACAGTGGATTTTGATGTGTGACTACTAGCTTTGTCCCGATGGAGTCTCATAGATGGATGGCACTGTGGGTAAAGCGATGGTATTTCATTGAGAAAAATTGGCCATACAATATGTTCCTGATAGTATTTGGAGTTTATCTTGACATTTTTTTGCACTCTCTTTATTTTTAACTTGCCATTATAAGAAAACCAGCAACAATTATGAATCCCTTCGAAAAACTTTCTTTCGATTCTTTGAACCATGTACTTAAATTTTTTTCTCCCCTTTTATGATAATAAATGGCTCTTTTTTTGTTACATTCCTTTAAATACACCCATGCTTCATCTATTGTGACAATTGTTTTCCATTTTTCTTTGGATAAGTGTTTCTCATATAGAATTCTGCAGCGTGTCCTGCGTTGAGCGATATGCTTTGGAAGAAGACGATGCACATCGCGTTTTTTCGCTTTCTTAAGATTTAAATAAACGTTTAGCATTTTGTTTACAGTGGACACCGAGCATTTTAATGACTTTGCAACTGTCCTTTGACTAGGGGGATTTCCTTTTAACATTAAACAACGTACCTTTGCAATAGTCGAAGATGTCCGTTTTTTCCTTGGATACTTGTTTGGAATTTTTGTCTCACTTCAGGTTCCAATTTGACATTCTTTTCCTTTCTTGTTGATGATATTACCTATCGACGATTTAGATATCACAAAACCATGACTCTCACATCGTTTTTGGATAACGGAGTATGCATATTTCTCTTCGGAAAGAGCGTAAATGTAGCCTTCGAACCACTGCTTTGTTAAATTCGCCATTTTGAATAAAAACAAAACTTTCAAGCCACAGACGATAATTTTGACTTTTAAAAACATAGTACAATTGCAATTACTTCTTTTGCAGATGTTTTATTACCGCTTACCAAAATCGTCTAAAAATGTGCGAACAGCCTCTGTATTAAACACAAAAAGGGTATAATAGAAGATACTTCTGGTGTTACAATCTCAGCCAGTATTTATAACTAATCAAAATAAGAATATGGCCCTTATGGCTAAATCAAAATAAGAATTTCAAATTTTAAACGAAGTAGAAATTAGTCGAAAGTCTGCGCAGAGATATTTAACACGAAAGTTGGTCCTTTTACCTACACCGACATGAAAAGCACTATCGGAGAGAACTGCTGACGCCGCAGACAAGAGCGCTAATCTTAACAAGCAAACTAGTACCGTGGTCTTCAGCAGGCAGAACGTGCTCTATCTGAGCAATCTAAAACCTTCCTTTAAATATTACATTTTTCTACTTTATTAACATTCTCTTAGCAAAACGGAAAGGAGAAGTAAGAGTAAAGATCCAAAACATAAAATAACTGGTTAGTGAAAATAATAATATGTTTTTTACGAGATGATATTAACTTGAATTAATCCCTTTTGAACTTTATTCAAATAAAAAAGCCTTGGTGCATTTTAAAATGTCACGGAATGTCTCTTCCCTAAGAATAAATTATTTTTCACTATTAATTAGCTTTCCATTTGAAATCAGTGCCAAACAAAGACCGAAATTTTCCAAATGCTAACACTGATAAGTAAGTGAATTTAATGCAGGAATTATCAACTATTTTGCATTGATATTCTTTACTAATCTTATATGAATGCGACAAGGCAAGTAAATTAATCACGACGAGCTTTCTTTAAGAACTTTTCTTATGTATTGCGCAAGATATTGGATAAAAGTGCTTTCAAAATTTATTTCCTTAAGTCAGTCTTAACTCTTCTTTCTTCCAGGCTCCTATGTATATATTCTAAGTAACACGAAAAAATTATAAAAACACTTTCAGCACGGTAAATAGAAAGGTTACACAAATCTAAATTTTTATGTGAATAGAAATGGGTTCGTTATACCTTAGAAGTCAAATATAAAGGCCTAAATTTTTAGAGATATTCGAAAACGAATTTATTGAACATATATTCTTTTTAGTGACAGCTAAAATCAGAAATTCAAGGCTTTCGGCCGCAATTTATGGAACAATCGTAACATAAAAATTGATTGTTTGTTAGATTAGTGGTTCCATGTTAGGTAAAGCAACACTCGTTATGAAACACCTTAATAGTCGTGACTAAAATGTTAATTGCTAACATCTCTAATAATTTTTGTAGTAAAAGGGTGAACTCTTTGGACTGAAATTCTTTTGCTGCATCTTTGTCTAAAAAACTTATATTTTATACTTTCAGAAACTTTCCAGCCCACTATATGATACCATATAACATAACATATGAATAAATATTAAGAATATAAACATTTTAAAACATTTCCATGAAAAAAAGGAAGGATAAGTTTTTAATTACGTAAGAAATTTGTTTCGAAAATACTACGTGATGACGTGAAAGGCAGAAAGGCGTTTTTTACTTTCCTGTATGAAGTCAAGGAAGTATTGTAATCACGGGAAAATTCCGGGTACCATTACTCCAAAGAAAATATCCATTTTGGCCAGTATCGAAAGCAATTTAACGATGTTTTTGTGTGAAATCTATACGTAAGGAGAGAATAAAGGACTATTTTCCTCAAACGAATTATAAAATTGATTTAAAATGGATTCCGAAAAGAATTTTTTCGTGTCGTCTGTACGAACGTATGTATGTAATTATCTCGCGTAACTCAAAAACGAGTAGACTTAGAACGTTGAAATTTTATATATAAGACTACTACAACGTGTACTTGTGCACTTCCCTTTCTGGTTACAATCGGTCGCACTAAAAGTATATATATACCCACTTCGTACTCAGCTGTATGAGCTCAGTTTGTTATTTCTATATGTTGGTAAATTGCTCATTTTTCTCTCTAAAATGATTCAATTATATTTCTCTTATCTTCCTCTTAAGGTCTTTATACCTTTACTTAATCTGCATGCAACAGTTGTACAATCATCAACAGCTTAAAAGTTGTTTAAGTGAGACTAAGTCTAATATTTCTTACCATAGATGCCATATTTATTTACATTCGAAACTTAGAAGAATAGTGAATTAAGTCTTTCTACTCCTTCATTGTCTTTTTGCCGAGTGGGACCAAAAGGAAACTCTTAGTTTTGTGCACCGAAAAATCTGCCTTCTAGCCTGCTGGCCGAACTGCTTGTACGTTAATTGTAAAAATTACTTTTTAATTGTTTTAACTGTATTTGTTGTTTTTTGTTTTTCTATATTTTTCAATTTTTAATGAAGGTATTTTGAGTTTTTATTATTTTTGCCTGGCCGCGAAGTGAGAATTGAATTAATTGAATGAGAAATGTATCGCTAATGAAATTCGAGAAAATAAGTGTTTCGTATTAGCAACAAATATTGTAGCCAGCCTGTCTCGGAGAGAGGAGAATGTTTACGAGTAGTGTATGCGCATTAGGTAAGCGGAGCTGAATCGTCTTGAAAAATTGTTTCTTGTTTATTTTTTAAATTTCTTTCATACATCGTTTTAGATTTACTATAGTATTTGAATAGAACACGTGGCAACGATTAAATAATTCTTCAGATGATATAATTTTTGTGCATCCTGAGTTATAAAATGAATGAGATGTAGCGCTGTTAAGTGAACCTACCGCCGGAGTGTCGCTATGGTAAATAAATATAGTGAATTTTAAAGAGTGCATTTGTAGAGTCATTTGGTTATTACGAAGAAGAAGAGGTGAAAAATAAGCAACGCCTTCGCCGGGAATCGAACCACGGACCTCTCGGTTACGCGTCGAGCATGCCGACCACTACACCACGAAGGCATGCGAAGAAGGAGGGAGAAATACCTTATACATTTACCCTATTGTGGTTTATGCGCTATCGACGAAGTAGATTTAATTCAATTAAATACGTTTAAATGAAATGCAGGAAAAATGCATGCAGTTTAATATGCCAAGCAAGGAAGTCATGTGGTGCATACATCAGATTTTTTCCCTACTGAATTCTTACATTTTGCATTAATATTGATAATTTAGTATCCTATATAAAAATAAGACATTATTAAATTAATACAATTGTTTGATTTCCTCAAACCCAAAATTTGACTCAAAAGTAGATACTTTAAATCTCAAAATTTTATAAATCCATTTATTAGTGTTGTTTTATATAGTTCCGGATTGTTCAAATTTATCATTAAAACTTGGGACGAAGACTTTTGCCATCCATTATATTAAGAAATGCTTCATAAAGGGATATTTCTGAGCTTTTGAACATAATCTTGTCCGACAAAATGTGATATAACCTCAGTGTCCCTACCTTATCTTCCCCAATCCTTTGCTGCAAACAATGCTCCCCGTGGAAAATTTATCTCATGCAAAGCTTCTGATTGAATTATCGGGTTACAACCCTTACTACAGGAAATTGGACCCCTACCTGCATTGGCAGGGGAATGGAATGACAGGAACTTGTAGATCTGATCGCTCTCTCCTCTCGATCCGTGGTTCGGATGTAGACTTAGTCACCGTTAAACATGGTTACACACTTTCAGTCCATTAGGGGAGGAGAGGATCACATCGTGCATCTTCCCACCGGATTCTTCCTGGGTCTTGTTGTTGAGGTTCACATAACATCGAAATTCGTATTCAATGTCTATTAAGTTAAAAATTTCAATGCCTTTTGTAATTTGATATTCGAAGTACAGAATATCCTCCGTAATACGAAATATAATAGAGAAGATATGGAAAAGAAGCGTTGCAAAAGAAAAGATAAAATTAGGCAAATATATACAACCTCGCAGGTTTTTCATACATTTGGGAATTCAGGAAAACGAAAAATGTAAAGAGCATTTTCAGAAAGTCACGAAAGTTTAAAAAAACGTATAAATCATTCCCCTTAAAATAACGAACAAATTATGTTTATGTGAACTAATGAAGAGGTAACTTCCTTAAAAACGAAGTGAATGAAAATTTGCTGCTTTAATCTGCCCCCTCTTTTTTCAGAAGGTGTTTACTCATCTCACATCTGATATAAATTTATTATACCTCTCTCCATCTGTCAATGAGATATTGTTTAAACTTCTGTTTAAAAATTTAACTGTTCTCTACCAATTACCTTTCAAATTTCACATATCATTATAATTCTTATAAGGGCAATTGCACCACAAAAATAAGTAGCGCAATTTCGTCGCCATGCTGTGTGATTTTATATTAAAAAAATAAATATTATATTAATTAAAGAATTATTTAGTCCAATAGAATTCTGATCTTTTCAGTGTAATTTTAAATTAATAAATATTATTTATTTTGAACAATGGAGTATTGTAAATCTTTATTGCAGAGGTGCTTACCCAGGAACTGGTATTTCTTTTTAAAATCTCCAACGTGCACGCATCTCATATACAGGGTGTCTACAAATTAGTTCGGCAAAAAGAATGATTTATTTGGATGTAATTTACCTGCAAAGAATTAAAGTACATATTTTTGTAAGATAGACAAATAGTCCAAGTTTACCTTTACCACAAACAAACTTGTATGAAGCTGGTTAATTTCATTTATTATTTCGAAAGTTATTAACTTACAAAATTGCCCAACTAATTTATACACACCCTGTATAGAACACATAAGTTCTAAATATGAATTAATTTTAATGTAAGTTGAAATTATTTTATTACGTTTTAAAGGTTTGTGATTTCTGTAAGTATTTGGTTTGGTTTAATTTATTATGGCAAAACACACTAGGGTTATCTGCCTAAGGGGAGTAATGCCTCAGAGGAGGACTTTCTAAATTTCTATAAATATAGCTTTAAAACAAAATATTCATAAAATTAAATGTTACTTTTTTAGAAAGTGAGTGCCTAACATTTTTTGTGAGTGAAGTAAGTTTAAAATTTAGTTAGTTATTTTCGTTAAAAAAGTTCTAATACTACTATATAATGAATAATATAAATTAGATTTTTATAATGTTATTTCATCATATACGCGTAAAATTATGTACACGTATAAAATTAGGAAATACCTAAAATTATTCCTTTATTCATATTAATTCCAAAAATATTTTATTACATTTGATGTAGCGTGGTTTTTCTACAAAACTCTTAAAACTCTCTTAAACTCTAAAAACTAAATTTGAGTTTGACTGACATAGATCCCAGTTTAAAATTATTTAAAATTAACAGTTATTATCTCTTTACTAAGTGTAGTTGGAATGGAAACGCTGTCAGAAATGTCTAAAATAATGAAACAGTCGATGATTACATTGTAAGTGAAGCATTAAAAGGTAAAATTGCTAACTAGAAACTATTGATGACAAAAGTGGTACAGATCACAACTTTTAAAACACAGCGTAAAAATGATGGTAAAATATTTTCATACTTGGCTTATGAAAAATGTGTAAACTGCTTCATTTTCGTGTACAAATCTAATTCTTCAAATGAAAGGAATGCGAATTTTGTACATTTTTATTTATTAGAGAAATAAAAGCCTAACCATGTACAGGGTTATAATACTCTAAGGTTTAATCACATAATTCTTTTTGCCGAACTAATTTTTAGACACATTAAATATCTAGTTACTATTTGAAATAGAATGAGATTTCATTTTTGCGAATGATAAAAAAGGAAATATTTCGAACCATTAGATAAATTCAAAATTTTTGATTTTGAATAGGGAGGAAAAACATAACAGATATCAAAATAGTTTCAATTTTTGGAATACATTATATTCGCACAAAAATTATGAATAAGTAAAGTTTGATATTTTCATTTCCGTCAGAAGTAATATTTTGAATATCCTTGAAAATATATTTAGGTAAGAAAGCCCAGTTTTTAATGCTTTTTTATTTTATAGCATAATATTTTACATAAAATTAACTTCAATTTTTTTATCTTTTCAGGTAAGTCCTTCAAATTTTTCAAGCTTCCTCTATGCGGTGAGTTTTTATTATAGATTAAAATTTTGTTACTGTCGTTTTTCTGCACGTAAGAACATACGGAGTACTAAAATGCTGCGAATAGTTTATAAAAGAAAACCATTTCTTTAACAGTTCTCTTTTCTACAGCTAATATGTAGCTTTTATTCAACACAAATACTTAATTCCGTGTTCGACTGACTTTATTTTATACATAAATTATCACGCAGTCGAAGAAAAGCTCTCAGAAGTCCTCGGCTGGCCACATTTGTTTTTATTACTGTCTGTAAGTTATTTACAGAGAGTAACTACTGTAAGTTATTTACAGAATTTATTACTCTCTGTAAGTCTGTTTTATTACTATACACTAACTCTCTGAAATCATTCTTTCAGTTGCAGTTTTCATATTAACAAACGCACTTACGACATAATTTATTTCAGTGCACTTCTGGTACTTGCAATATAACTTGCTCTGCTTGTGATTTTGGAAACTGTATTTTTTTCGGCATTTACTTGTGTACTGAATTATTATTTAAAAACGTGGTTGTCAAATTTTTAATTTATTTCCTCTCTTCTTTCTTTCTCTCAGTTCTGTTTTCGAGGAACGAAGGAATACTTTGGTTGGAATAATCTTTACATTTTTTTTGTGTCATTGAGCTCTTCGAATTTTCATTTCTCTCTCTCAAAATGATTAATTATTATTATTAGCATTTTTAATGTAATCTTCCGTTTGTCATTTGTTGCTGGGTTGTCCTGTAAGTCAATGTGATAAGCACTAGTCCATCAAAACTTTGTAAGAAAATAATAATATGTATGATAAATTTATATAATATATAGATAAATACGGTTATAGTGTTTCTCGAACTGTGCGTTTCTTTGGTATAGCAGGGAGTGAAACCGGGGTATAATATTAACAATTTTAGGTTTGATTTTATGTTTAATATGCTCCACTTTTATTGTTTACACCTTAAATACCGTATTATTACGTTTAGTTACCGTAATATAATGTTTATGTTAAGATGTGCTACAAAATACTATACTAGTGCGTTATTTATTATACACAAAGTACTTCACTTAAAAGATAAATGTGCTTAGTGACTTTAAGAAGAATTTAAAAAATAACTGACTCACTAAACTGAACAGGTTCTTTTCTATGACTCGCCGCTTAATAATAATAATATTGATGAAAAACAGAGGAAACGAGAAGTGAATCAAGAATACTTAGTGAAGGTGGAGCGAAGTGTAGAAAGCACGGAGCGAACAGTGAGATCGGAAAAATGGACTCAATCAAACTCTATGAAATCATTCTTTTCAGTTGCATTTTTCATATTACCTGATGTTTATTTTCTACATGGAGCTAACAACAAAATTCTAGAATGAAAAACTTTCGGAAATTTGAGAAATGATAAAAATTAAGCACATTTTTTAGCACAAGAAAATAAATATTCTTTTCTCCTCTTATACAGGAATCGAACTTTCCTAGTACGCTTCCAGCAAGAGCTTTCGATAGGTGCACTCTGGAAAAGCTATAGTTATTTGCCCATGATATAAGTCTTCACTCTCTCAATAAAAGAAATCGGTTCTTTGAATCAGTTCGTGAACGAATTACACATCTCTAAAAAATGCAAGCGCCACAAACGCATGCGCATAAAATGGTCACAGATATTTCCTATAAATAAAAAAAAGAAAGAATTTTAGTTTTTACGCAGGACTGATCTAACTTTCCTGGCACGCTTTTAGAAAGAGCTACCACTCTATTTTACGGAATCACTGTTTATTCGCTCGGTAAAGTGAATCGTTACTTTGTCTAAGCTTTTCTTTGACGGGAACTATTCCTCCAGCTGTAATTTTTATTACAGTTATTAAAGAGAGGTTATTGATATATACTTGATAATTCATTGCCTTATAGTTGTTTCTTATTAGTATATAATGGTAAAATTATATAGATTGTAGCATTATGTAGATTTAAATTAAAATTATGTAGATTGGAGCATTTAATCATAGAAAGCATTGATGACAGTTTGTGGAGTTTTAATGTCGCGAGTAATTTCATTAAGTTTTGATACATTGGTAAAGCATTCAACAGATTCTGCGCTGGTTCGGTGAGAATTTCAGAGAATTCTGTGTTTTAAGTTGCCACTAAACTTAAAATAAGCTTAACGTTAAACATCCCTTTATGGAAAGTTTCATCTGGCTGCACTGAAATCATTTACCTGTCTTGACTATGCTTAGGAATGATATGGAAGTGCTTAATAAAAGCGCGTACAAATACTATTTCAATCTAAAATTTGCATCTTAATCTCTTCAGTTATATTGTAACCATATTTAGACAAATTCACGATTTTTGGTTACATCTCAGTTTATATTAGGCAGGCGTTTGAAAACCTGATCTTCTATGCATCAGTACGACTCATATAAAGGAAAGTTATAATTAAATAAAATTCATTTTCAAATTAAAAAATGAAAAATAAGCCCCAGAAAGAATAAATTATTAAACTAAATTATTAACAAACAAAATGCCAGTCTTGAAAGATTAATAATTTTAAACCATATTCGAAGAAGTCAGTAAGCTCAAATTTATAAAGAAATAATGAAGATATAGTCTCCAAATTAATTTGCATAGAAAAATGGTAAATGAAATTGAAGGACAGTTAAAACGACAACATTTCTGCGATTTATATAACGTGCGATTTATATATTTCTGAGATTTATATAATTCGATAACTTCGAATTTATATAACATGAGTCTATGCATTAGGATATTTATACTCATTTCATTTCATACTGGAGACTTAAAGAAGACTATATGTGGCTCATAGATCAGACACGGCTAATGGTTTATAAAAATGATCAGGCATAGATAATAGAATACTATCATAATCCATTCGATTTCTAACAAAATTTGAACTCTGAAAAATTTAAATATAGAATTAGAAGAAAAGGCATGAAAAGTGAAATTATAAGGTATGTCTTCCGCCTTCTTAGCATGCCTTCGTGTTGTAATGATCAGCACACTCGGTGTGTATTTCGAGAGGTCCAAGGTTCGAGTCCCGGTGAGGGCATTGCTCATTTTTCATGTCTCCTGCTTCGAAATAACCCAATGTCTCTACAAAATATGAAAAAACGTAAAGTGTATACCAAATATTTGTATTAAAATCCTAATCATAAGAAGTGAATGGGAAAATGAACCAAATACTTGTTTTTAAAGACAGACGGTAGCTGTTCTACAGTAATGGCGATTTGATAATTTTTAATTGTTTTCAATCTTTTACTAAAAGTTAGTGATCAGAAATAGTTCTTGATGAGTTGCGACTTTGTTAACTTGTTTACCGTATGTAGGTTCTTTAGAAAGTGACAGAGATTCTTTAGACTTTGTCGATGTTATATTTTTGTGTTCGCTTTAATTCCTTTTGAGGGCTATAATATATGGCAATGTTGCATATATTATAAAAGTACTTCGTATTTATATTTGGGTTTGCTATGGGCAAAATTTCATTGACAATCATTCTTTCATCGAGGTCTGGACTATTCTTTGTTGTAAGTCTTGCTCTTTGTTTTGCAAAACGTTTTCGACTATCTGGAAGATAGTAGGAGTCATATATCTTACTGCTTCACTTGAAAAACATATTCTTCACTTGAAAAACATATTCTTCACTTGATTTGTTAATACAGTGTGGAAAAGGACTTGTTGCTGTTAGCTAGATTTGAAAGAAATCGTAGAAACTCAGGTGCAGAAGATTTTATCATTTAGAAGAAAAGTTAAATTTAGAACATAATCACTATGTAAAGTTGTTATTCCTGTCCCTAAGGGAACAAAATGGTATTAGAGTTGTAGAATGATTATCAAGATCAATAAAATAGTGAAAACAGGTACTTTTTCCATTATTAAGAACTAAAACAGGTGACCATTCATCATTCGCTCGAATTTTTGTTCACGTGACTTGTACGCTGCCATTCCCCATAAAGGATTATAACAATTCAAATGTCCTGTAATCATGAAAGAGGAGAGCAGCTGCACTATAAGGTCATTTAAATATTGTTGATTGATAGCGTCATTAATAGGCAAGTATATGATATAAAACTAAGGTACGAATGGTTTTATCGCTATGATTTATTGTTAAAGTAAGGCCAGAATAGGATCAAGAAAAATGACATATATTATGCCCAACAAACACAGTGTCACAAAATATTTTCCTTCTTGATCATATAACTACAAGGATTTATCGAATGGCTTGTTTCTGGTACTACTATATTAACAAAAGTTAAGTAAATTTAACAAAGTTTCTGATACTATTATGTAATTAGAAAAATAAACGTCAGTTGAGTATTCATATTTATCAGCCTTCAGACGAAAGAGTTACAGAACACAATACAGAATGTAAATGTTTATTCTTCAAAGCTAATTGAACAAGTTTTATGAATAAAATATTAAGTATTGCTAGGATTATTTGTATCTCCGTTGTGCCAACACAGACCATTCTCACTGCAGTATTTATTAATTATTTCAGGACATTCAAGATGCCGTGTAGAACGCAATCAGCAGTGAAAAATGAAAAATTCATGTTGTCCGTAAACTCAAAGTATCAAATTTTTAAAATATTGACTTTAAAAATTTGTTAGTATATACTTTCTGGAAAAATAAATACTTTCTCAAAGTATTTACCTGCAAGATTTTATGATGATTTTCTTTTGCTTACTTCAGTTTGTACTGACTACACTTTGCAAAATTTTGGTTCTTCATACGTTTTTTTTTCCAACGTTAGATCAAGGTACTGAGCATAAGTTTCACTTTTAACAGTGCTTTTAATATAAGCGCTTTCAGCTATTTCTGGATATCTACTGACTTGAACGATTTCATTTCAGCCTTTAAATATTGTCATGTCTATTTCAACGTTCTTTTGAAATTATGGTTTCTATATAGCATGTACTTCAGATGACTTTGATGATTTGTACCTATCATTAGATTTTCATTTCGAACATTTCAGAAAAGTAACCTAATTGACTTTTAAACTTGTTTTAAACTTGATGGATAGCTTTATTGTTTCAGAAAGGCTCGATTTGTTTGTTATCTAAACGCAATTAACTGTCGATAAGAAAATATTAAAAGACAGTCGAAGTTTCTTGCTTCATTAAAACATAGTCTACAGTGCAAACACGAGAAATATGATTATAATGTAGAAACATATTTAGTGTTGAAGAATGCTGTAAGAAAGAAACAATATCGCTAATGATACAAGCAATATCCACTCTCCACGTGCGCAATGCAGTAAGTTATGTAAAAACGCGTTTCTGTGGGGTCAAGTCTATGTTTCGTCAAAAGGGGGGTGAAGGTATTGTTTGAATTAGCAACGCCGGATGAACAATTTTCTTGCTTCTGCTTCCATTGATAATTCAACATCTATTACTACCATTCTATGAATTCATTAAAAAATATTGTCTATACTCGAAAACCTTAAGGCATCGACTGTTGTAGGGTCAAATAGCTTTAGACGAAAATGAATGGAATAAATGATTCATTCATTCTGGAAAGGCTATATTTTAAAAAATAATACACGTATACACATGAAAGAGATATGAAAAGAATTACAAACTCACCAAGTTTATACACCCTGTACAAATGTTC
Source organism: Stegodyphus mimosarum (assembly GCA_000611955.2). NCBI lineage: Eukaryota > Metazoa > Arthropoda > Arachnida > Araneae > Eresidae > Stegodyphus > Stegodyphus mimosarum. The sequence goes on along the minus strand of KK121274.1, from coordinate 15,189 downwards.
AATATGTGCCCCTTTGGTGACATGACACGCGTCTAGAGGATAATCGAGCTGATTCCATATATTTTGTAACATAGCTTTGCCAATTGTATGCACTGCAGCACCGACGCTTTCTTTGAGCTCGACTAAGGATTGCAGTAGTTGGGGTCCGTAAACAAGGTCCAGCGCATACCTCCACAGGAAGAAGTCGCAGGTCGGGAAATCAGGGGATCTGGGAGGTCAGGGAAAAAACAGCTAGGTCTTTCTCACCGATATGTCCAATCCAGGGTGCGGTAGTTCATCGTGCAAGGTAATCCCGGACTGGGATAGGCCAATGAGGGTGTGCTCCGTCTTGCTGGAGGACAAAATCCCTGAAATCAGACTGAATTGCGGAAGCAACCACAACTGCAATGTATCCAGGTACTATGTACCAGTCACAATTTTTTGAGTGAAGAAAAACGGCCCATACATCTTTCTTTGTGACACTGTACAGAAAACATTCACCTTTGGCGACTCTCTTTCAATTGTCACAAATGCACGTGAATTTTCCATGCCCCAGAATCACGCATTATGACAATTCACGTTCCCGGATAAGTAGACCGTTGCCTCATCGTTGAATCTCAACTTGGCAAATACAAACACTGAATACAAACTTGGTGAGTTTGTGGTTCTTTTCATATATCTCACATGCATGTACGTGTAATACTTTTGAAAACATAGTCTCTTCAAAACGAATGAATCATTTATGCTAGCCCTGTATTTCAATAAATATTGTTTGAAAGCATAAGGCAGTTTTGATACCTGACACATAGCATATTTAAGAAGTTAAGATTTATCAGATGAGCATAGCGTCAAGAATGGAAAGATAGGATTTATATAAATATAATCGTAATTCTACAAAATGTTTAAGTGTTGTAAGCTAAAATCCGGCCTTATACGGATGGTATTCTATTCATTTTAAAAGAAGAAAGTAGATCGTACAGGAAAATGGTTTTCATGATAAGCTTACAAAGGCGTTTTCTGTTCATTTTCATAGACTATAATAAATTTAGGCACACTGTTTGAAAATGTCTATGAATTAAAAAATTGATAAACTTCTTTATAACAAATGATTTTTGTTTGAAAGCTTAGTCACAACAACTAATCGAGAAGGATATTGGCATGTTTCAGAGGAATTCGTCTGCATCTCTCCAAAACATAACCTTCAAGCGTTTTAATATAACAATTAAGCCTCATTTTCTGGAACACATTTGCAGTTTTACTAACTGTGGTAGACTATGGTAACAGGTTCATAGTAAAAAATGTTAGATTTGAGTTCCAAATACGCCATTTGTCGAGTTTTTGACTTAAGACGAAAGGATCTTGTAATGTTACGGGAACTCTCCCTTCATACTCGGAGAAGCCCTAAAAATGATTATTTCGATCGCATCATTTTTAAAATCTTCATTATTGACAAGTCATCGATTGGAATATCGGTAGGATTATCTAGAACAAATGGTATGTTGTTTAGAGAACACAGATATTTTCTCCCAACAAGTAGCAAAGCAGAAGCCAAAGAAATATGTTAAAAGCAATATGTAACTCTTCAGCTACTAAAGTCTTACAAAGCACAAATTATCATAAGCAAAAAAGATATAAATGACATTTTGAAGACCTTCATAGAGTTTTGTGCTGAACTGTTCACAATGTGGTACGAAGATAAGAGGAAATGTGATTAAGAAAAAAGATATTCTGGTAAAAGCTGACGCAAGGCATCTATGAAAAATAAATTAATTGCAAAGCAATAATTTCAAGCGTTTTAATGAAAAACAGGATCTTTTATACCTTTCGCCAGTTTTTGGATTTTCATTGCGTATAAAAATAGCTCTAGTCAAATATAGGAAAAGCAGTTAAAACATCATAACAATATTCCGTCAGTTAAATATTAAATTACATTTCTTATAGTATATCTGTTGGTTAAAGCATATCAGCAGCTTGGCAGCTGCAAACTCACAAAAGTACATAAAGTAAATTATTACTTTGAGACCAGGTTTCCGTTTCAAAAATTGAATGACATTTAATTAACAGCATTCGCTTACTTATTAAACACTAACGTTGGGTTCAACCTGTTTTCGTTACACGTTTTGATCAAACAGGCAGTGATTTTTGAAAACATTCTAAGGCTTAGTTTCTTGCGAAAGATCAACAAATTGGTAGAAATGTTAGAGCATTCACCAGTCAGATGGAATGGGACTCTTTCAAATGCTATCAGAATCAAATGGAAAAGAAACACACCCTTGTAAAATATAAAATAAAGAAAGAAAAACAACCTTAATTCGGCGTACATTTTGAATAAAACTCTACCGATTTCGAGGGTGATCAGATATATTAGCAATCTATCAAGAAAAAATTCTTGCAAAAAATGTTTTGCTTCTGAAGAAGAGAAACCTGTGACTGACTTTTTTCGAAAAGCGCAAGAATTTTAGTCAAAACACATATTAAACTGAATTTTGTTTTGTTCCTTCTCTAATTTTAGAAACGAGCAAAGTCGTTAGATTCCTATACACTCGCTCAGTGAAACTACTTATAAACTGCAAAAAGCAATATGCTTGCAGTTAATGCAATATGATTGAAAAATTCAATACACATTTTATAGAATTCAGTTGTACAAATATTTACATTACTTAATTTTTCAGTATTTTAAGTTTATTAGTTGTTAAAAGATGTCTGTTTGTCAACGTGGTAACTGTTTCTATTATATTAACTGATTAATTTAAATCAAGGCAGTCTGAATAAAAATTCTTGATGAGGATTATGCAACCATGTAGAGTCATTAGGTTTTTTTCTTGAAGCAGGAGATCATGAAAAATAAGCAATTCCCTCGCTGATACTCGAACCTGGACCTCTTGAATACGCGCCAAGTATGCTATTATTACACCCCGAAGGCATGCAGAAAGGAGGGAGAAAACAAAAGTATTTATTGGTCCCAGTTGAAAAGAAAAAGAGAAAAAAATGTTTCTTTACATGTGAAACGCGCAGAATCTTAACATGATTCTATATGGCTCATATGCAGGGTGTAACGGAACTGATAGTCACAACTTTACGAAGTGACAGAATATGGCAAAAGTAACAAATTTCGTAAGATAGTGTGTAGTGTAACATGAAATCTGAAGGTGGAAACAGAGTAAGTAAGAAATGCACGAAAAGATCGAAAAATTGTTTTAAGCACAGATTTTGGCAAGAAATAAATGTTTGGTATTCACAAGAAATGTTGAAATGAATCACCAACAATTGCAATACAGACATCACAATGACGACAACGTAACACTTTGGAACATGCCTAGCATATCACATAATTTTGCAGTAGTGACATTCGTTTTGGTGACTAGGTTTCCAGAAGAATTAATACGTGTCTTATAAACGAGATCTATCGAGAGTAACTGGTCGTTACTAGACAGTTAATATAGTGCAGTTACTTCCTTAGTCTTTCCTTCGAACACTATTTCTTGTAAATACCCGCTACTAAAATGATTTTTCGTCTTTCATATTCTTCGTACTTACAATGTTACCATGTTTCCGTTTCTCACACGACACGCATATTTCTAAAATGATTATACTTGTTATTATGGTTATTTTTTTCATGTTATATCAGGATGAGTTGATTCCAGAGCTGCCGACATTGGTCCTGTTATAATTTGTGTACAATAAGCTGTGTTATAGTTTGTACAAAGTATGGTATTAAAGTGATTAAAGGATTTACCTTAAGCTCTACCAAATATGTTAAATGAAAGCTAACCATGCGTTAACAGACTGAAACATTTCAGTGTAGTTGGGCATACAAAGTTAATAAAAGATGAGTGAATAAGACCCTTTGATAATAAATTATGCAGCTAGTATTGTAAACAAAGCATATTAACTGTGGACTATTTGCCGCGGATTTTGAAACTAAAAAATCTGATGTAGACACCACATGACTTGTACGGCCTTGTACGGCCTATTAAATTATACACATTTTTTGCTTCATTTTATTTAAACTCATTTCCTAGAATTTCATTAAAGATATATTTCTCATTCAATAAATTCAGTTCTCACTTCGCGACAAGGCAAAAATACTCAAAACATCTTCATTAAAAATTGCAAAATACAGAAAAAGATGAAGCACCAAAAACAGTCAAAACAGCTAAAAAATCAGTTTTTACAATAAAAATTGGAATTTCTACCAAAAATTAACAATTCGACCACACACTGAAGGTGCGGAAACTGACTTAATTCACTATGCTGCTGAAAAGTTTCGAATGTAAACAAACGGCACTTACATTAGGCTTAGTGGCACTTAAACGACTTTTACATTGTTGATAATGTACAGCTATTGCATGCGTATTAACGAAAGGCATAAAAACCTTAAACGGAACATAAGAGCAACATATTTTAATCAGTTATAAACAAAAAAAATTTACAATATACCAATATATAAAAATTTAAAAATTGCTTTACCGAGCCGGGTAACAGAGTGAGTTGTTGCGGCGGATTGAAACCAAAAAGGGAGGTACACAACAACATGTTATTGCAGTTCCACGTACAAAATTTCAATGTTCTGAGGCCACTCGTTTTTCGAGTTACGCGATATGTATACATATACGTACGTACAGGCGTCTTGAAAAACATCTCTTCTGAATCCATTTCAAGTCCGTTTCGTAATCTGTTTTGGGAAAAAAGATCCCTTTCTGTCCGTACGTAGAGATGCCACGCAAAAAAATCGTTCAAATTGATTCAAAAGCAGTCAAAACGGATACTTTCGTTGAATTATGGCATTAGAAATTTTTCGCGATTGCAATGCTTCCCTTACTTCGCACAAGTAAGTAAAAAAAATGCATTATTGTGTATTAAACAAACTGCAGTGCACATGAAGATTGGGTAAGATTCTCCATAAATATTGTAAGTAGAAATGCACCAGTTTATGTTTAATATGTTCGTGTTAAATAATCTTCCTTATTTTAGTATCTAATTTATGATATTTGTTGCATTTCAATTAATTCATAATAAACAAACGTGTATTAATTTCGACTAATTCTTTGAGGTTCCGCGTATCCAAGGCTTGTACAAATTAAGTTCTCGGTAAAGCGCGGAGTTGCCTTAACAAGGATAGCAACCTAATTCGTAATGAAAGTCTTTAATTATTCTCTTGCATCTAACTTATTAACGAAGGAATTAGGTACATTGACATTAAGGAATTTTTTTTCTTGTTTTGAACAACCAAAATTATTGCGCAATTAGGCGTTATCGTAATCGTTGCCATAGCAACTAACGTGATAACAAATTATAATGAAAGCAACATACCCGCACGAGCTTAAGTGAGGATAAAGTTTATTGAGTAGCATACGACAAAATTATCGGAAGAATTATCAGAGGGGCAATGTAAAATCCTACTTTTGTTCCTGTTAAAATTACACCATGCATTTAACCTCTGCGCTTTAGCTAATATGTCTCTAAGCTGTTGCAAACCTTTAGACATTGTTTTTAACAACTTTAAAATACTTTTCAGTGAGCAGAATGTGAAGTGGAAGTCCTTTTTTACTACACGGGAATTCTGTAGAACATTGTAATAAATTATTATTTCCTACTTTCGAAGGCTTTAAAATTAGATAATTGTAGTTTTTTATTTAAGAGTTCTTAGTTCTTTTCTGTAAGCATAATTTCTTCGCGAATTATTTAATTTTTAAATGTTTGTAGGGAACGCGAAGATAAGTTTAAAAATATACTGACATGCAATTAATTAGCCCGATTTTTGCAAAGTTATCGAGATTAGGAGCAATTATCTTCTTTTTATTATAAGTAAAAGGCATTTCTTTTAGCTCGTCAATGGTTAAGCCATTAAAAGCGAAAATGATTTTTCATCTTTTTAATAACTATAAAATAAAATGCCTGCATTCGCTGTTTAAACAAAATTGTCTTCGGTTTGATTAAATGCAGTAGTATGTATTTTTATTTTCCTTAGTTAATATCGACTGATTTAGTGAGGATTCAAAGAGCATATGTGGGAGTATTTCCTTCTCTTTATCATGAAAATTGTCTACGTCATAGCATATTAATATCTAATATCTAATGATTATTTTTTGCTTTTTCCTTTACAATTCACTAAAGCTTCCTTAATAGCCTATCAAGAGGTCGTTCTGGAACGGCGTATAATGCAGAAAGATATATTTTAAGGTATTTTCTCCCTCCCTCCAGCATGCATTTGTGGTCTGACGGTTAGCACACTCGATGCGTATTTGAAAGGTCCAGGGTTCGAGTCCCGGCGATGGCACTGCTTATTTTTCACCTTTCCTGCATTAAAAAATCCCAATGATTCTACTTTGGCGCCCGAACTAAAAGGTGGTGGATGACGATTCTTCGCCACCAGAGTTTGGCAATTAGATCCGAGTGATTTTCTATGTATCCCCGCTTCAAAATAATCTAATAACTCTACTATGGCGCCCGAATTAAAGGTAGTGGGCAATATTTCCCAGTCGCCTTTTAAAGTTACTTTCTCCCTACTTTCTGCATGCTTTCGTGTAACGGAAACACACTCGGCACATATTAGAGAGGTCCAGGTTGGAGTCCAGGCGAGGGCATTGGACATTTTTCACTTCTTCAAAATAACCTAATGACTCCGCATTATCATCGAAATTTTAAGAAGTAATGCGTGTATTTTAGCTCTAAAATTTTAATGTTTATTCATTACTAATTCTGTAATACAAATTTTATTTTATCACTCTATTTTTAGTTTGTTTAAAATATAATCTTTAGTTTGTTTAAAATATAATCTATGTTAAAAATATTAAGGTCTCTTTAAAACTCAAAATTTTAATTTGTATGATATTTAACAAGAAAATAGAAAAGATGATACCTTTATTTCATTTATCCATTTTGAATGCATAACAAGTTTTTCTCGTGAATGTATTGACATGATAATTGACAGATTTTAGTTTTGTTTAAACAAAATTATTCACGTGTTTTTTGACATGCCAAACCAAAACATTATGAATCACATTAAGATCTTGAAAAGTTGTTGTGACAAATAAAGAAAATTTTTATAACTTTTTTTTATTATTTTAAAACTTATTTTTTTATTATTTTAAGAATTTATGGTGACAAAAAGAAATTTCTGAATGAACCCATGCAGTGAATTACATTTCAAATCACATTAGGCATAATTCTTCCTCTTCTTCTTCATCATCTTCTCTAATTTGGAACGATAATATAGAAATCTATTTCATGGCAGATCAAATATATATCTATTTAGATTATCTCTCTATATATTAAGGTATTAAGATCTATATATATATATCTCAAATCTATATAGCTTTGACGTCATCACAGTATACGTGCTTTTCAAACGTAATATCTGCTCCTTGAGATTCCAGCCTTCTTTGTCAATTATCATAACTTCATCTTCACTTTCTTTGACAAGAAATGTTGCGATTTTGGATTTGAAATCTTTAAATTATTATGAAACAATTTTTAATTATTTTTAATTTTAAAAGCCTCATGTAAAACCATAATTTTTTTTGTCATTTCATGCAAAAAATTTTGAAAGAATGTGCAAATTAACACTTGAACTACATTTTCAAATTTAAGACTATTCCCAGATCTGATATTTCAGTGAATTTGCAGAGTTCCATGACTCTTGTTTCATCTCCTAAATGGATTTCAGTCCCAGTGTGAGTCTGAGATATCCGACATCATAGTTTTGCTTCTTCTTTTATAGTTCGCTTCCTATAGTTATCCGACATCATAGTTTCGCTTCTTCTTTCCCGAGCACAACGTCATCATTCCTACACTTCTGCTTTCCAGCAGCTCCATCAAAAATTCAAATTACGTTATTTTCAAGAACCAGCGAGAAACTAACTAAAGTAAGAAAGAAGGGACAACAGGAGCGCTGTACCTCTTATTCTACCTACGGAAGCGCTCTGCTGATTGCTGGCGAGTTTAGTTTCATTTGTTATTTCGTTTGAAGGTAAGTTAGAATAAGAATTCTTAAATTTCTGTTAATACTCGTTTTGTAACTAACTGCACTATTGTTGTTGTCTCAGGCCTCAAGAAATGATTATTTATTATTGTTAAATATTCTTAGTTTGTTATAACTTCAAACCAAAGCAGAAATAAATGTTTCTGTTGCTTTCCAAAACCACACACACACATATATAGATATATGTATATATATCCACTCTGTTTCTCGGCTCGGTGAGCTCAGTTTCTTTATTCTTATATGTCTGTAAATTGTGCATTTTTTGCTTGAAAAATGATTGAATTATGTTGTTCTTATCTTCCAGTTAAGGTTGTTATTCCTTTAGTCAATCTGCATGTTATAATTGTAGAATTATCATCAATTTAAAAATTGTTTAAGTGCGGCTAATTGTTTTGTATAGCAACCATATTTGTTTACGTTTGAAGCTAAGCAGAATCGTGGATTTGTTGCCGATCTAGAGAAATTAAGTTTTGCAACAACAAAGTAACGTCTTCTTTTATTATTGCGAATTAAATTATGCTTAATCCATTCTGGAGTTATCATTTAAGTTATTAAATTATTCCATATTGACTTAGCATAGCGTCCACAACAAATTAAGTCAGTTTCTACGCCTTCAGTATCTTTTTGCCTAGTGAGATCAAAAGCAAATTTTCAGTTTTGCGAACCGAAAAATCTGCCTTTTTGCCCGCTGACCGAAGTGCTAGTTTTGGCGTAGAAACTGTAATTTTAATTAAAAAAATTTATTATTTTAGCTGTATTTTGTGTTTTATGTTTTTCTGTACCTTTCAATTTTGAACATAGATATTTTGAGTTTTAACGTATTTTTGCCTTGTCGCGAAGGGAGAGCTGAATTAATTAAATGAAAAATATATCTCTAATGAAATTTGAAGAAGTAAGTTTAAATGAAATTCAGGAAAAATGCGTATAATTCAATATTCCGTACAAGGAAGTCATGTGGTGTACACATCACATTTTTTAATTTGATTAATTTTATTGCTTATATTAAGTGCTACATATCTGGTCACCTGTTACTACTTTTTAAGTTACACTTAATGTGACAGAAGTTAGATAAAACAGTTTTCTACCTGTCATCAGCGAAGCAATTTTAAAAAGAAGTACACATTTCAGCTGCTTATAATTTATTCATCATTTCAAAGAAATCCTCAGTATCTAAATTTCTAAATTTTAAAACTGAGAGTCCAAGCTTACTTAGCAAAAAAATGGGTTTTAAGTAATATTTTCGAGATTCTATTCTTCTTAAACATATAAATGATTAAAAAATCATTTTCTTACTTTTCGGTTCACATTCAGTGTGATTATCAAGAACTTTTTCTACTTTGAGAGTCTGAGTTAACCAATTATGGATTAAACTTGCCCTTATATGAAATTTTTATCAGTTTGCTATTATGCTGTTGACTATTTAATTTGATCATTGCTCAAATTTCTCAATAAAGTCGATGAGGATTCAAAGAGCTCTGTCATCGTTCGGCTATCTTATCTATGGAAGCCAATCAAACTTTCTTTTTCTTTCTCAATATTCGCTTTTTATATATTATTACATTTTCAGTTAATTTCCATTTTGAATACTTTATAATTACTGATTATCTTCAAACACATATTTCATTACAAAAATGAAATTTAAAACTTTCAGTTATGCATTCACATGGTTAAGAAATAAGGTTCGGTTTCAGTACTAAGTATTTACATTTCTTCCCTTCGTAGTAATAAATTATCTTCTTGATAATCACACGGAATGTGAACCGAAAGGTGAAAGAGCGAACTCTTTAATTATCCCACATGCTGCAATATTTCTTTTAATATGGATGATTAATAGTCTGACAAAGACAATTAATATTTTTCGGAAGCGATATCAGCCATCTATTAATAGTTACTTGTATATTCCAGACTGGAATTTCTCGTCTACGTGAAAGCAGATTCATTATGGAACATTTATAATTTTAGGATCCGATAATGTTAGTCTCAATTCGGTGTACCCGGTGAATGTTACATTTGTGTTAACTTTACAATTAAAATGATACATGTTCGTTTAGTTTTTTCCCACTGTTTATTTTTAGTTTCTTCATTATTCATTCTTATAATCCGCATAAAAGTGCTAATATTTTAAGAGAGTTAACAAATTATTAGTTCTTAAAAAATTCTAAAACCAACAATTAGTTCTATTAATTCTCAACAAAGTTCTAAAACAAACAAATTTCGTGAGATTAGGAATGATGTATATAACGATTTAAAATAAGAAGATGCATAGCGAATTTAGAATTAGAGAGCAGAATATAAGCATAAACAATCAGGTAGAAACAAACCGCTCTATGTTAGTTACGTACTACATTCTCAGAACGATTTGATAAAGAATTTTTTAAAAAGCAAATGTATAAATAATCTTTCAAGATGTCGCGTATAAACACGCTGTGGATTTAAGGATGTGTTTTCGAGCTTTCCGAAGAGTAAAATTCCCATTTCATAACTCAAAAACGTCGTGAAAAAGCATAAAAAGTTCTAATTGTAAAATAAGCAACATTACTGACCAGAAAGGGAAAAACTGCCAATCACTACAATAAAAGACTCCAATCGAGTACCAAAAGAAAGTACGTACTGTTTCTAATGTTCGTAAAGTTAAATCGTTGTTAACAATAGAAAAAGCTACAGATACAGAAATCGATTTCAAAGTCTTTAGCAACAATAAATAAAATAATAAACCAAATTTTACAACTTGAGAAGCCTAAGAAGCATATTGTTCGCCAGCTTTTTCCGAGAAATGTAGCTCAATGCAGATATATTTATAAAACCCTGTATGAAAATTACTTAGCAGGAGATGAATGGAAATGCATTGTGAACCTTAAATGAAGCATGAGCTTACTTAAATGACTGCAACAAAAAACATTCTGTTTATCGTCTAAAACACAAAAATCACAAAACTGCACAAAACTCAAAATGCACAAAACTGGTTCTGTAGTGTGTGAGTGCAAATAAAGTTTCAATAAGGTATTAATGATTGTCAGAGGACTCACTTACAATGGTAAATTAAAAATATAAAGAGCGGATAAAAATGTTTTTAACCACCTCATGTACTATCAAGAGAAAGTTTTACCATCCGATATTTACAAAAGAAATTCTATTTCTTTGTCCCAGTGACTTTCGGAGAGTAAAACTTCATCAAGGTAATGCAACAACTCATACTTCGAAAAGTACCACTGCATTCCTTGACAGAATGGAGAAAGATATGGTATTGTGTAGCTACCGTTTTAACGTATTCCTGCAAAGTCCCCTCAGGTTTCATCTACGGACTGTCTAGTATGCCTTTTGTTTCTTTAAAAGAGCTCTTTCTAAGCGCAAATCAACCACGATGAAAAGACTTTGGAAAGTAGTGGAAGAGACATGGAAATCAATATTAATGGAAATTTTGCGAAAAGCCCTTCTGTAATAAATGCCCCTATGCAGACTTACAGTCCCGGAAAAGGTACCGAACATTTAAAAAGAAGGATTGAACGTTTAAAAAAGTACTCGTTACATTTCATCCCAGAAAAAGGATCGAACATTTAAAAATGTACTCGTTATATTTTAAACTTTAGAGAATGGTGTCGAAATCGTTTTAGAAATGTTTAAACACCCTCTGTAATATACGACTTCAAAAGGTTTTTTTGACTAATTACTATAATGCTGGAAACGTTTGAAGAATTATCAGACAAATTTAGTATTATTAAAATGTATTCCAATTCATATTCGCTGAATACATTTAAAAAAATACTATACTGTTAAGACGAGCTTTTATTTGAAATCGGTCAAGCTAATAAGCAATTACAGAACAGTGAAATTTGAATGAAAACTAAGATCAAGGTTTTTCGTTTTGCCAGATTTGAGAAAAAGTTATGCAGGAAGCCATGAGAAAGTCAGATTTAAAATCTTTATTTTTCATCGCAGTTTTACTTGTTGAAGCGAATGGTTTGTAACGTAACGTCATGAATGATCCCAAAATTTGAAAAGACTCCGAATTTAAGTTTAAGAAGTTGAAGAACGTATCTAATGTCACAATAAGTCTTAAGTTTTGAGTTAAAATAATATTTATATTTTAATAAATGCATCTCGTAACCTTCATATCGTAATTAGAACACATACTAGAAAACTTTTTTAATTATGTATTTTCGTTTAAAATAACTTTTTAACTGAAGTAAGCAGAAATTAAATGGCATCAAGGAATGTGAAGTAATATCTTCTCATCCAGCGATAATGCAAAAACCTGGGTTGATTTCATTAAAAAACATAAAAAGGCGCTAAGGTTCTTTTCAGCGAGAATATAACCAAACATCGATGTAGAAATGACACGCCAAACGGATTCTCTGCATGGGTATTTTCTTTGCGTACTATTTGTGATATTCATAGGCAGATTATAGTAAAATGTCAATTAACGTAAGTAAGCATTGAACTCTGCTTGGCACTGCAACTGTCTCTGCTTGGCACTGCAACTTAAAATTTTGTACATTCAAAAAAACTCCTGATGCGGACCTAGTGGGGTACCGCAAATATGTTGCTTTAGACAGTTGCGGGGCCAAGACCATACCCGAAAGGGCTCTGTAAGTAGACCGGGAATCCGGACTCTGCTTTCAGCTGTCGCCTTGTAAGGTATATGTTAATTTTATAACATTTAATTTAATGTGGAAAACTTTTCCTATCAATTCTTTGTTCAACTTACTAATCCCTACCAGAATGAGTTTTTAGAATTGCGTTCGATGCAAATGAGTCAGAAGAAGTATTTAAGGAAGGTTCAACTTACTTTATTAGAGAATACTAAGAATCCTACAACCTGCCCCCCCCAAGTGCAACATGAATACGAGCCAGTTTTCTTTAGGGACCATTGACAAATAGAAGTCGACATTTAGAGCTAAAATCTGCCATCGAGGCTCGAGGCTCTTTTAGCTGATGGCCGAAAGAATACCCGAAGATCTAAATTAATTAGTAGAATTTATGAGCCTCTTTAGAAAACGTTTTTCCATTTAACTTTATCCAAACTTAATATGAATTTTTTTAGAAGCGAATTTTTGCCCTAATTATCTTTTGCTCTCAAACAGAATTATAAACTTGCAATATGATGAATATTTTAAGGAAACTGGTAAATTAGTGTTGCATGTAAAAATATTTTGAATTTCTTGCGAAATTTTCTTCAAAGTATTGCCATTCTTTGTTACGTTTGCAATTGACGTTACTTAATAAAATAGGTATAGATTCTCAAAATTCATGCTTCAATATTTATTCCTGACCGTTTGAACCTAGCTATATGTCCAGATCTCTGTTGGAGGAAAAGTACAAAATAAGTCTAAAAATTAATAAATAAAAAAAAAAAAAAAAGGAAATCTGAAATGTTTCAGATTTTAAATTACGGCCAAAGGGGCGTTTTTTTAACATTTTGTGTGTTATATTTATTAATTAAATATCATGTTCTTAACACTTAAACCATAAAATTTAGTTAAAGAACAATGTCGCAAAATAATTTTAAACTGAGCATATCTTTAGAATTTCCTTTACACAGTCTCCCGCGCTGGAGATAAAAATGTTTTTTCTGTACCAACGTTGCCATTACTCACTTTGAAATCCTTGAGTTTGTTCATCAAAAATGCGTTAAAGTTTTACAAAATATAAAATCGACAATAAAACAAAAATTCCAAATTTCAAATTTGGTCTTCTAGATACCCATATTCGCAGTAGGCTTACGTCATTAAAAATCGATGGCTCTAGGTACCAACATTTTATCACAATGCAAGAAACATACATACATTTATGCATATTCTTTATTATTTAATTTCTTTAAATATCATACAGGGCTGCAATATTTGGTGGCAACAGTTTGAAAAGTGAACCGACATTAATGTTTCCGAAGCAAAATCGCAAAGCGAAAATAATAGTCCTTCAGAGACAAAGCCTCTTTGGACTAATTATACATCTTTTCGTTCTTGTGAAGCCGTTAATTACGTATCTGGTACCATCAGGAAGTTTTATAGCGTGGCAGTATAATCATGGCAAAACATAAAAAAAAATATACAAAGTGTCACTTAAGATGAAACATTTGCGTTTCCCCTCGCAAGTGTGCTTTTGTTTTGGACATTTCGTGAGACATACTGGGCCATTACGATATAATTTCCTTTACGATAGCGTGAAATGTGAACATTTCACACTTCCTTAGAGAACGCCAATTGTGGCGAGAGCGCTCTCCAGAAAACTGAGTGACAACCACATAATGAAGTCGTGCAGTCCTCTGTTAGCAAAGGACTTCATTCCGAGACCAGGACTCCGAAATGGAAGGTCGAGTCTAGAGGTCAACTGCTTTTGATTGTCAGATATCCTCAATTTATGCCATCCCGTAAGAGGCGGTTCCGGAGTTGCCAAGCTTTCTGGCACGTGCAGCGTGGGTTTGAGAGCCCTCTTACGTCCTGTTTACATCGTTGTTAAGCGTTAAGAAGGAATCTCGAATGCTGAGTCTTTATATTTGCAGCAATTACTTGACTAACTGAGTAATCGAAGAATTTCCAATTACTTTATCTCGTTTTCTCTCAGCGTGACGTCTATTAAGCATTAGCGAAAATGCTTGGAAATGGAACATTATTTCGGTGACGCAAGCTCTACGCAAATAAGAAGATAATTAACTTAGCTTAGTTCGTTGATTCGTTCTGTTTATAAATGTCAAAATGTTTGCTCCTCTGTCTGCTAAATGAAAGAAGTATCTAGAATTACAACTAACTACGTTATCAGATCGTGTAAAAATAATAAACTGAAATTCATGTTGGAATTAAAAGAAACTCGCTGCACCAATTGTTATCTTGCAGTATTGTTCCTGTTATGATTTGCAATCCAATAAGAACATCTGAAGGCTTCTTCACAGTAAAGAAGCGGGAAAATGAAGCCTAAGACTACATTTAAGGAAGTTTTCCAAATTAATGTATTATCTTTTAAGTTTATAAATATATTTTTTAAGTATGCCTTGTCAGCATCTAACACAACATTAGAATTTCAAAATACATAATTTTTGCTTGAAGTGTATTAAAGCATGTTTCTATAAATGTGTAATTTTGTATAATTTACCTAATCTTATTCAAAAAAGGAAAACTGAAAAAACGAAATGTAGAGGAAATCCTTTTCTTTGACAGAAAAATGACGGGTATTAGTAGTGTGAAAGTGCCGGTTCACCGACAGGAGGCGGATTGCGGATGAGCCCGAAAGCA
>KK121273.1:1113893-1131727 GCA_000611955.2 Stegodyphus mimosarum | reverse complement strand
ATATATATAGATAGATAGATAGATAGATAGATATAGTTTTATAATATATTATTTTATTTTTCTAACGAACGTAGGTTAACAAACGAAAGAAAAACTACTGTTGCCACACACATTCAAATAAACATTTCTTTTTTGGGTTCTTGCGATACAAAACACAAGCGTGAAGCTTACTATCGTCTAGCTATTTACTAGACTGAGAAATATGAAATAGCCCAATTAGTTAGTAAATGGAAATGCCAGAAAAAACTTGTAATTTGAATTATATACAAAAGTTAATTACGAAATTTACAAATCTTTAACTAACAGACATCCAACATATTCTGCCTTTTGAATGCCCAGAAATAAATTATCATAATCCTATTAGTCAACAGATTTAAATTGAATATTTAACGTCTGCTTTTTAAGACAGAAATTAATAAATTTCAACAGACTAGTGAAAAAAAAACTTTTCCACTTTTGGAAAATCAGAATCTGTTGGGAGGAAGAGAAAAACTGTACTTTTAATTTTCATGTCTCCTACAATTTTGCTTAATAATATGTAATCCCAAAATAAAATGAACAAAAAATTTCTGCGAATCGTTATGGGTGGTTTTAACTCTAAACCTAAAATCTCATATTCAGCATCACCATGATCTACGAAATGACATTCATAATAGTAAAAGATTGAATCAATTCAATAGTTAGAGCAGAGCCATGCCAAGATATTTTTTCACCTGAGGCAAAAGATTCAATGCGCGCCTCTCTCTCTCTCTATATATATATATAACAAAATAGCTATATCTGTATTAAACAAAAATAACTGTATTAAATAAAAATATTATAATTCTTAAAGTATTTTTCAATCCTAGCTTTATAAATTCAGAAAAATAATATAGCCAACTTTCAAATGAAAATGTTAAAAAAATCTTTTTTTTTTGATAAATGAGAAATAACATTGAAATACATATTGCATTAATTTCCAGTTTTTCATGCAATTCCTCCTATTGTTTCATTAATTTAAGTTTGCCGAAGCTTATTTTCCCTAATAATAACCGACAAACTTAAAAACATAATTAAAGTAATTTTCAAAGTCGCATAGACAATTTGGCGTCCCTTTTAGTTATTCATCTGAGGCAAGTGCCTCACTTGCCTCCCCCTTGTCCCGCTCTGATTTAGAGTTTAAATTATTATATTAGCTCATATCAAAATTTCTCAACCTTTCATTATTTGCGACCCAATTTTCAATCAGAAGTTTCATCGCGCTCTCTCCGTCTTATACTATAGCAATGTATTTTGAGTATTCTGATGCTAAAGCTACCCTAAGGCTTAAATTACGGACCTAATAAATGACTAATAATAAGTAAATTTATTAATTTTTTGGCAACACCGATCCGCTGCCTAGACAAAGCCAGAATCGATGCCTGCCTTACGCAAACCACAACAGTCATTCTCGCATTTTCTCGAGAAGTTCCGATTTATCTGGAACATACTTATCTATAGAGAATGCGTATGTTTTGCAATTTGCGTGTTAATTTCTATTCATGGTATTAAATATTAACAGCAGTAGATTTGTACATGGATAATTTTTCAAGTGCTGTAAGTGATCATTAGACGTTAATGAAGCATCAACAAGTGTACAGAAGAGCAATGGCTCGGAAATTAAATCAAGAAAATATTTTGAAAAATACTTACAGTTTGGATTTATTAATACTTAAGTAAGTGAAGAAGAAAGACTTCTGAGCATTATTTGCTAAAACAAAATTGGCTGCATGCAGCATAAAACCTATAGTACGTTAACAAACCTTGAGAATTTTTCGAGTTAAAATTAAATTCATATGAAAAACAAATATCATTAAAAACTATCTGTGAATGAAAAAGCTTTACTTGTCTCTTACAAAGTTTCATATAATATAGTAAGATATAAAAGAGCTTCACGGCATTGGTGAAGAGATTATTTTACCAGCGCTACTGAGATTGTAGAAACAATGCTTGGAAATAATTTTGCCAAACAACTGCGGGCCCTACCTGTATCAAATGATACCATTGCCCGTCGAATTGGTGAAATATCTAAAGGTGTACAGTATCAGCTTTTCGGAAAGTTACATGACAAATTGTTTTCAGTTCATCATGATGAGGCAACAGACAGCAACAAAGATTCTCCTTTCGTAGCCTATGTTCGATTTTGTGAGGGTACGTCAGCAGTAAAATAATTACTTTTCTGCAAACAGACAGAACTCAAAGCACTTAAATGAATTTATACTTAATTTTACTTAAATGAAGCAAACATAGAATGGAAAAATTTCCTCGGTGTTATGCACATATGGTGTTCATTCAGTATCTGAAAAATTCTAAAGTATATAAGCACTTGCAAAACAAAAATCATTCACAATGCTTCTAGACACATAACATGATCTACAAAGGAGCTCTAGCTTCCAAAGAAATAAGTCCTGGTCTGACTATTGTGTTAACGACTGTTGTAACCGTAGTAAATTATATAGAAATAAAACCCTTAAATCAAGAATCTTTTCTGAACTTTGTAAAGACATGGATGCAGTACATTTAGCGTTACTGTTTTACTGAGAGGCATGATGGTTATCGCGTACGAAATTTTTGCAACGTGTTTATGAATTCAAAGTTTAATCGAAATTTTTCCAGAAAAGGAAAACCGGCCGGAAGCCGAGAAGTTTCAAGATGGCTTATTTGTGATGAAGTTGAGCTATTTTGTCGGCATATTCGAAAAATTAAATATCCTGAATCTTCAACTCCAAGGAATAAACACACGTATATTACATATAAGGGATGAAGTTAATGCTTTTTGTAGAAAACTGGAATTGCGGAGCACAGATTTAAAGGGAAAATAACTAGAAATGTTTGCAGACAGGGATAAATATATTATTTATAAAGATTAATGAAAGTTGAAAGTTGTTATTGTAGCAGGTTGAAATCATTCAGCCACGCTGGAAAAGCGTTTTAAAAAGTATTTTCTTGTTGACAACAACTTCGTAGTAGGTTAGGAGTGAGTTATCTTCATAGACTTTATGGTAAATAGCGAAATCGAAGGACAATTTAGTAATAAATCACGCTTTGAATTTTGGGCAAGGGTGGATGATGAGTTTTCTGCACTGAAACAAGAATATTTTGTACACTATTACCATTTGCAGCATCTTACTATTGCGAAACCGGATTTTCTGCAGTGGCTGCTTCAAAGGCAAAATATACATCTCAGCTATATTTAGATCAGCATCATAGAGAAAAGAACTAAGAGTGTCTTTTGTTTTTCCTTCAAAAATCCTTCCTCCCCTCCAGACCCAAGGGAGTTACTAATAATTATTAAACTTGTTATTAATTTAGTAATCATAAGTTCAAGACGCAAGAGAAACACGCCGACGTGCAAAACAAAACAGGCAAATCGATAACCTTGTATTCGGCGTAGATTTTGTAAAATCCCAATCGATTTCGAGGGCAAAACATGTCCCCTTTCATCAGGAGCAAAAAATTCTGCAAAAGCGAGAAAGCGAATGTCGATCGTATTTATACCCACAAACGACCAGTGGAAGAGCCGATAGCGCCATCTATCGGCAGAAATAGTAAATAAAAATGAAGGGTTAAGTTAGTGGAATTTTGAAGGCATTATGCAAGACTGGATTGGAATTGAAATCATTGACTAAACAGGATAAATCTTTTGTGAATGTGAAAAGTTTCAAGAAAATCCAATTCCCTAATAGAACCAGCTTTCTGGATAATTTTAGCAGAACCCAAATCAAAACTGTGATTGAATTTCCAACTATGATTAGCTATTGAATATTTATTAATTTCGCCTTTTCGGACGTAACATTCATGTTCTTTTATGCGAAACTAATTTTCCTCAGAATCTCTTCTTGCTAAGGAATTCAATTATTTACGATCTGTTGCTCTTGACCGAGGAACCGAGGATGACCTGATAAAGTTGTTCGAAAGTTTTCATCGTGCTATTTAAGAACACATTCTGATGTCAGAAATAGCATTAATAACCTTGTCGTGCTTCCATTTCAGCCTTCTATCAATTACAAAATTGCACGGTTCAATTTTCAAGCTGTTTTCTAGCCTATAAATAAAATCCGAGGCTCGGCTCTTAAAGATTCTATTTCTGACTTTAATTATTGGGGAATTTATAGCATATCGTGTCAGTGTGGCTTAAGTTATATCAGCCAAACGAAAAGAACATTTAAGTTTCGCCTAAAGGAACATGAATCCGAATGGAAGTCCGAAAAGGCGAAATTAACAAATCTTCAATAGCTAATCATAGTTGGAAATTCAATCACAATTTTGATTTTGGTCGTGCTAAAATTATCCAGAAAGCTGGTTCTATTAGGGAATTGGATTTTCTTGAAACTTTTCACATTCACAAAAGATTTATCCTGTTTAATCAATGATTTCAATTCCAATCCAAACCTGCCTAATGCCTTCAAAATTCTGGCTCTATCCGGTCTTCCATTAGGCGCTCGTGGGTATAAATACGATCGACATTCGCTTTCTCACTTTTGCAGGATTTTTTGCTCCTGATGAAGCGGGACCCCTTTTTGCCCTCGAAATCGATTGGGATTTTACAAAATCTACGCCGAAAACAAAGTTGTCGATTTGTCTGTTATATAATTATAAGTTCATTATTAAATACATCGTGCTTACTGATGCAATTCGATTTAGAAGTGTATAAAATCAGCGTAAATGTGTATTTTCTTTTATATTATGCAAGACTGCATTTTGTTTAGCTTTTCTTTCAGTAAATTCAGTAATCAATTTTTTAATAATGTTTTCTTTCTGGTATGTTGAAGCCGCCCATTTAATATTATCACGCTCCCTAGAGGGGCGCGCCCCACACGTTGAAAATCGCTGGTTTATGTTATCATATCAATTTATTTATTAACGAGGTTGCATTTTCCGGTAATCACGTATTGAGCATAAATGATTCCATCACTGTTGTGATCTTTTCTTACAGACTTTTCATTCCATGAATTTTTTTTAATTTGAGATTTACTTTATCGCAGCCAGAAAAAGTGAGTAGTATTAAAACCCATATCGTTTACCAATTTTTTTTTAAATTCAAATTATTTACGCTTTTGAACTGAACGTTAACTAACTAGTTTTATTTTACGCGTATCCCTTCTGTTTCATTCTCTCATTTTATTTTGTTCGTTCCCAAAACACAGAAATTAATAGCAAAGTATTTCAACCAAGAGACGGAAAAGTTGTGCGTTGTGTAGTAATTGGTAGATACGCCAGAAAAAGTGAGTAGTATTAAAACCCATATCGTTTACCAAATTTTTTTTAAATTCAAATTATTTACGCTTTTGAACTGAACGTTAACTAACTAGTTTTATTTTACGCGTATCCCTTCTGTTTCATTCTCTCATTTTATTTTGTTCTTTCCCAAAACACAGAAATTAATAGCAAAGTATTTCAACCAAGAGACGGAAAAGTTGTGCGTTGTGTAGTAATTGGTAGATACGCCACTATAAATTCTCCGTGGTCGGTCTCGTAGTCGGCTGCCAGATGTCAGATGTTTTGGATTTTTTATTCTTTTACTCGTTAATTTATTAAAGAATGAACGCTTGCGTTGGTATCTTGAATTACTTTTAGTTTAACGCAACAAGTAGGTGAAGGATCTAGAATTTTTAAATTATATTTTAGTTTAGATGTTTAACAAGAGCGAAGAGAGGATCTAATAAAGAATTTTAGTCCTTGTCGGTATTCGAATTCCGGACCTTCCGGCTGCTAGTCGGACGTGCTTCCAATTACAGCGCGAAAGTATGTAGTAAGAAGACAGAAACCACGTTACACATATTTCATGGCTAAAAATGAAATGAATGGAGTCTCGCTAACAACAGGATTGGTGATTAACTACAGGATTATATTTTAATTTGGGCTATAGGACATAACTGTAATTTAGAATACCAGTCTAAATCTCAGGCTGAAGAATGTGTTCGGGATCTTACACAGCAATTGATTAAAAATACGATCGGGAGGTTTAATGTGCATTTGATGTGCACGAAAGTAAGCGTGATATTCAGACCCTTGCATTAAAGTTTAAAAAATGAAGGTGGTTAAGAAACTGCAATTATAACACGCGCATTTACTAACTAGGTTGTTTTTTGCTGGTAATCTAAATAATGCAATAGGAAAATGCAAAAAATTACTAAAATATGAGAAGAAACAAAATGTGCTGAGTTGTAAAGAAATGTAAAAATCCTTGTTTACCAATAATAATAATAAACTTAAGAAGCAACATACTGTAAAGGAAGGCAAGTAAAATAATAGCGATGAACTTACAAAGGATTTACTTACGCCAAAAAGTGAAAATATAAATAAAATTTTACAAAAAGTTCAAGAATCAAAGTATCGGATTGAAATAGAATACCAGTCTTTTGGGACTCTAAATATTTGCTTTTCTATATATATTATAAACAAAGTTACTTCACCCTAATAGTTGAAGGACGCACCACATTCATTCCGAAGTTCTTATCCCTTATAGTATTTTTTGTTCTCCAATACCATCGTGTGTTGTTTCATGCAAAAACAGTGCCGTGGTTTGAGGTTAATTAGGGAAGCATTGCAATTTAGTTGAATATTATGCAATTTAAAATTGTCAGTACCTGGATATCGTCAACTTGAAGCAAAATAATTATGTAATTTTGATTTTCTTATTCAAAACCCATACGCATTTTGCACTTCGAACTAAATACGAACGTTCTTCGACGCATTGATAACGAAGTGTCTATGAATGGTGACAGAGTGTACATGAACAACTCGTTTCATAGTCTAACTAATCCAAGTAATTCAAAAATGAAGTAAACGAAACTAAACATCTTGAGGATCATATAAGTCGGAGATATGCGAAAAAAAGGCGTTTGAGCAATTCCAGCTCAAAGCGAAACGGTTAAATCATAATTTAAAAATCTGATGTGTACACCACATGACTTTCTTGTACAGATATTAAATTATACACATGTTGCATTTCATTTAAACTTATTGGATTTAATTAAATCTACTTCGTCGATAGCGCATAAACCATAATAAAATAAATGCACTCTTTAAAGTCCACTATATTCGTTTACCACAGGGACACTCTGGCGCTCACTTAATAGCGTTACATCTCATTCATTTTATAACTCGGAATGCACAAAAGTTATATCGTCTGAAGAATTATCTAAGGGTTGCCACATATTCTATAATAAATATAAAACGATCTCTAAAAGAAATTAAACAAACAAAAAAAAATGAAACAGTTTTTCACAGAATTTCCCATTCAATTAATTCAGTGCATCCTTCGCAACAAGGCAAAAATACATAAAAAATCAAAATATCTATATTAAAAATAACGAAGTAATTCTTAAAAACTTATTTCCTCAAATAAATTCCAGCATTTATCAAGCATGATTTAATTCGCAATAATAAAAAAAGGCGTTATCTTTGTTGCAAAGCTTAGCTTCTCTAGATTGGCAATAAATCCACTATTCTGCCAAGTTTCAAATGTAAACAAATATGGCTGCTATGGCCAAAATAATTAGGCTTAGCCGCACTTATAACTTTTAAATTATTCATAAATAGGAGGTGCACATCTCCATGTTATAGCAGTTCTATATATACAAAATTTCAACGGTGTGATTCTCTCGTTTTTGAGTTATGCGAAATACATACATACGTACGTACGCACAGACGCCACGAAAAAATCTCTTCAGAATCCATTTTAAATCAGTTTTATAATTTTTTGGGGGAAACAAAATCCTTTATTCTGTTCTTGTGTACAGATGTTACGCAAAAACATCCTTAAACTGCATTCGATAGTGGTCAAAATGGATATTTTCGTTGATATATGGTACCGGAAATTTTTCACGATTACAATACTTCGTTTTTACTTCGTACAAGGAAGTAAAAATATCAGTAACGGAAACTTGTACTTAATTATAAAGCCTTGAAGCTTTATCAAAGAAGAAGCTAAAAAACTGAAAGCTACCTTTAACACACGGTACCGCTGTCTAGCAAATTATACGGACATAAACTCGGGACCAAGTTCTATGCCTTGAATATCTTATTAATTCACTAACAGGTTTATATTCACTAATAGATATAAGTGCATCAAAAGTCTCAGGAAATGCATACAAGCAGGTAACCTCCCCACTTTCTACTATACAACCGACATTTCTGTACTCATAAATACAAGTTAAAATTCTTATTTCTAGACAGGAATGAATACAAAACGAAAATCAAAGGTCAGCAGACGATTAAATAAAACTAGCTAGTTAAATCATACAACTCTGTTAAATTGTAGTACTTTACAACTGCATTCTATAGTTATTTTTACTACAGAATCCGAAACGTATTAGAATTTCCTAGCTCAATTTGTACCGCTAATATATTTGCATTACATTCAATATTACAAGTTCTAAGAACGGCAAAAATAACTGGCCTCTGCGTGTTAATTATCGTCCAAGCATCTATATTATCAGATACGGAAAATATCGTGAGTTGCAGCGACAATTTATTAAAGCCAGCTGGTGAAGAATTAATAGAGAAGAAACACGAAGAAGACCGCCACAGAGACTAATTTTCATTCAGCGTATGCTTTCAAAACAAGTGTGGTTCGTAATGTCACGTAGTGTTGTTTTCCGGCTGATTTTGAGCGCAGGAAAATGAATGTTTAATTTGGAGTTAAAGTGACGTAAGTCATACGAAGCGACTTCTAGGAAGTATAAATAATAGAAAATAATAGAATTATAATAACTGCAATAAATTAAGAATTGCGTGAGACTCAATGAATATTTATATAACAATTGATAATAATAATAACTTCATTACGTATGGACTTTATTCGAAATAAAACAAGCTATAAATTTGATGCAAAAGAAGGTAATACGTATTTTAAGTTCTAGTAAACCATTTAATCAAAAATTTACATAAACGCTATTCTTTTTATAGTTTTATTTCTATGTAGCAACTATAATAGCTGATACCATTTTTAATCGAAAACACCTTGTATGGAATTATATACATGTATGTGAGTGTGTGTAATGTTGTAGACTTAGATGTAATGATGTAGGAAAGTTGACTGCGAAGATGTTGATCCATAATGAAGAGTAAATTTGACAGGAGGCAGATTAAACATTCCTTTTTATTTAAATTGACATTTATAGACATAATCGTGCCAATTTCAGACATGTCACATTTTTGACAACTTTGAGGTAAGCAGAGAAGCAACAGTCTATCTAGACCGAGGTGTAGAAAGTATGTGCTTTAGTTAACCAGTGTGGAGGTTTATTATGAGAAACGAAAGAGAGAGGTTTATTAAGAAAATCTATATTATAGCTATTAAGTTCCTTATAAGCTATGATATAGATTATTCTACAGATTTCGCAGTTCAGAAAATATTATTACTGTTTTTAGAATAAAGAGGGAAAAAAACAAAATAAATGAGGAATTAAGGGGCTATTACTAATTAAAATTTTCACTTATATATTATTTGTCTTATATGTATTTAGTGAAAAGTCTGCCATGCTCAAAAATATAAATGTTAAAAATTAAGTACGTCAATGCTTTACGCTGCCACACACTTTAAGTGAAAAATGAGATTTAGTTTTCATTAGAAAGTCATTAGTTTACTATAATTTTACTCAGAAAAACAGATTTACTTCATATTAATTTAGGTAGCAAAGACGACAGTAGTATGAAACGGGGGCTCACAGTTGTTATGAAAAACATGTGAAACAAACATTATTATGAAAAAGAAGAATATTATTTTCTAGAGACGTTAGGTTATTTCGAAGCAGGAAATATGAAAAATGAGAATACCCTCGCCGGGACTCGAACCTCGGACCTCTCGAATACGCGCCGAGTGTGCTGGCAATTACACCACGAAGGCATGCTAAATATGCACTTGTTTCCCTTCAACGTTCTGCAGGAAAGTAGACATAACTGCAATTAGTGCAGGAAAAAGGCACTAACTGAGTAGTCAGTGCACTTAAGATGTAAAAATAACGGTATGAATGCAATAAATTAACAAAAATAGTGCATTAAAATGTATTAAATGTCACGTGTTGTAAGTCATATTTCAGTATGAGTGCAGGAAGTAGTTCCTACAATTACGGATGAAAGTTGGGAATTCATTCTAAAATATCAAATGAGGAATATACATCAAGCTGGCTTAAAGGTAGTTTGGTTAGGTTTATTTGTTTACAGTAAAGCACTCGAAGGTTATCTGTCTAAGAGGAGGTATGCCTTCGTGGAGGACTTTCTAAGGAAAACTGGCTACACGTTACACATGGCGAAAAGCATGAAACGCCCATGGGGGCTGCCCGTTCGCCGGGATTCGAACCTCAGGCCGAACTACCAGTGTTCAGCGGCTTTACCGCATGGTCACCCTAAGGGTAGCTGAAGTTAAAAACAAAACTTTGGTAACCTCCAAGTACTTGATAATACTTTAGAAATAAATATGCGCATTCCAATATAAATGGGAGTAAACGATATCATTAAAATTGCAGAACGAAATTTGTATGCAAACTGAAGTCAAATAAAATCATGTAGATGATCAAATAGGGTCAGAAAAGACTTTTTTTTTCACAATGGCGGGCTCTAGCCATTTATAGAGGTTGGCCACTACTAAGGTCGGAAGTGGCAATCCCTTTTTTACCTAGGCACCTAATAGGTAGGCCACTATTGCCACCTCTGAAGGGACGGACACATTACATCCATGCCTTTTCCGGAATTTGAATCGGGTGTTTCGGAATGGCAGTCAGAGTCACTTAACTCTTGTCTAGGAGGCTCAGTCTGAAGATACAACTAGTAAATTAAAAATTATAAGAAAATATCCGTATACGGAGGAAATTATAAAGGTTGAAAATACGAGTGAAGATACTAACAGTATCTATAATAAATTAAATAATGCTGCCTCAACCGGAGTAGTGGTTAGCGACGCTGACTATCATACCGAAGGGACAGGGCTCGAATCCCGGAGAAGGCATGGATTTTTGTAAATGTATAGTATCTGTGCGGCATGGGAGCAGTCTAAATACCCGGTGAGCAAGTCCTCTCAAGAGAAGATGGCAGGAGAAGAAAGGCGGGAGACCCTCGGACCTCTCCCCCCGGAGTCCTCTTTATCAAAACTGGAGGCGGAACTGAGCAATGTCGTACTGACACCTGTATGGTGGGTGCTCAAGGCTCTTGCCAACGACACACGCAATCTTGCACTCCTTGCTACGACGAATTTCGCGGACTTGTTCCGATTTTACTGTCAGACAAGTCAGAGAAGTCTTAATAACAACAACAAGCAAAATGATAGAGTTTAAAGATTAAGTTAGTATTACATTGTATAACAGACAAATTAAAGCAGAACTATAAAAGTGCTATAAAATATAGTTTAAGTAAGGACTGTTCAGTGAATAATGATTTACTATTACCTGCTTAAAGTTAAATATTAAACTTACAAGTATAGAAATATATAAGAAATTCGAAAGTTAAATATGTGAAAGAATTTAAATTTCCTATACAAATTTAAATAAAATAATAAAACTTTAAATACTAGGCTAGGAAATGAAATGTGCTATTAAGAAAAGAAAATATAATAAATAAGTTGAAATTAAGAATACAGAAAAATAAAAAAATTTAAAAAAATTTACATTTAAAGTTAAATATTAGGATAAACAAAATTCATGTACTTGGTTGAAAAATATAAGAAATAAGTTAAAATTCAGAATACTCTGAAAGATACAAATGAACGAAATTAAAAAATTGCGTCCATTAAGTAAATAAATGTCACGTGTATATTCGTAAAATACAGAAAATATGTTAAAGTTCAGAGCATGTTGTTTAGAAAGTAATAAAAAATACATAAAAAGAATGGTAAAATGGATCTAGTTAAAAATTTCTTTGAAGGTTTAATTTTAGAAATAAAAAAATTCGTTAAATTGTTATTGCCTAAATATTCCTCGGGGAAATTAGGCAATATTTTGAATGGAATCATTCTGGAGGAAAAGATGAATTAAATTTAAGGTAAAAAATTAAAAAAAACTGAAAGGTTTCAGATTTTAAATTACGTCCAAAGGGGCGTTTTTTTAACGTCTTGTATGTTACCTTTTATGTGTTAAATATCATATTTTTCGCACTTAAACCATAAACTTCAGTTCAACAACAATATCGAAATAATTTTAAAATGAGTATATGTTTAGAATTTCCAACACACAGTTCCGCGCGCTGGAGATAAAAAGGTTTTTTTTTTTTTTTTTTTGGGTTTCTTTATCAAACATTCGTTAAAGTTTTACAAAATATAAAATAGATAATACAACGAATTCCAAATTCCAAATTTGGGCTTCCAGATGCCCATATTCGGGTGGAAACGTACATTATTCAAAATTGGATGGTTCTAGGTACCGTTGTTTTATCACATTTGGAGAAATATACATACATTTATGCAGATTCTTCATTATCTGATTTCTTTAAATATAATACAGGGTGATAGCATTTGGTGGCAACAATTTAAAAAATACAGCCGTTTATAGTGAATCAACTCAAAATCGCAAACCGAAAACAATAATCCTTCAGGAACAAAGCCCCTCTGGACTAAAAATAAATATAACAATTTACAAAAATCTGAAAGCTTTCAGATTTTACTTTACACCCAAAGGGTCATTTTGTGTGTTATTTTTTTTAAGTATCATGTTTTTCTCACTTAAACCATAAAATTCAGCTCAACAGCAATATTGCAAAATAATTTTAAAATGAGCATATCTTTAGAATTTCCGATACACAGTCTCGCGCGCTGGAGATAATTTTTTTCCCGTAAATTTTTGCCATTGCTCGCTTTGAAAGCCTTGAGTTTGTTCATCAAAAATTCGTTAAAGTTTTATAATATATGCAATAAAGTTTTACAATACAAGAATAGGAAATTAAAATAAAGTTTTACAATACACGAATATGAAATAGATAATAAACAAATTCCAAATTCGGGCTTCCAGATGCCCATATTCGCGTGGAAATGTACGTTATTTAAAACTGGATGGCTCTAGGTACCGTTGTTTTACTACAAGGCGAGAAACATACATACATTTATGCAAATTCTTCATTATTTAATTTCTTTAAATATAATACAGAGCTCAAATATTTAGCGCCAAAAATATGAAAAGTGAACCGATATTTATAATGAAACAACGCAAAATGCCAAAACGAAATTAATAGTCTTTCAGGACAAATTGCCCCTTTGGACTAATAATAAAATAATAAAAATAATAAATACAAAATAATTTTTAAAAGTACAACTATAAATTAGAAATTTTACAAAACTAAAGCAAATAACACAAAAAGGGGGAGAAAGAAAATCTAAAATGTTTCATTACTTAACGATCGCCCAAATAAGCTAATTTAAAGTTTAAGTTAGTTTCTCATGGATAGAGATTGCCCAGGTGGAACAGCGTAACATTTTATAGGATATTAGATGAACATGCAATTAGATTATCGTGGAAACTTTATATATCTTCTGCATTGTTCCAAGTGAAAAAATATGTAATGTAATTCTATGAAAAGTATTTAATGTTTTTAATTAGATATATCATATATTAAATGCATTTTGATCATTTGCATTGAAATCAATCAGACTATAACGTCTCGTATGCTTACTAAGCTCGACTTTAGAAAACTGTTTAGAGAATTATACATATGTCTTAAGGTACAACAAAGGCAGGAGAAAAGTGTAAAGAACCTTTAAATTAACTCCGATAAAGTTTACAAATGACTCCAACTAGTGCTTACAAAAGCCAACACGTTTAGCTTTACTCAAAAGATAATGACTAACTTAAAATTAAATGAAGTTAAGTTAGCCTAACTGCTTCACATGTTAATTATTGCTCAGGCTGGCTCTGACTCGTAACAGACGGTTTAAACAAGCCTGTTCGCTAGGAAATCAAAGATAGTACGGTGGCCTTCAGACAGGCAGAACACGCTCTGTTTTCACCTTCCAAAAACTTCTTTCTTTCTCATTTGAGAACACGCGCCCTAGATGGTTTACATTCTGGCAAGAAAATATGAGTTGAAAGAAAGAGCGTTAGGAAAGCTACTTCAACTGAAAGTCACTGTTAAACAAATTTAATAAATTCCCACAAGATTAAAAAGTTTAAAAAAAATTAAGAACCGCATTTATTGCTTTTATACAGTTTAGTTTTGTTATTTAATAACATACAGGCTAAATGCAGAAGGATAAGTTTTCCCGAATTGCAACATACTTGAATGAAAAGTGAAACAACGTAAAATCGTATCGTGAGACTTGTAACCTTATGAAGCTAATAACGACTGAAATTAAGGAAACGTTGTGGGAATAAATCATTAAATTCGGAAATAAGAACGTGGAAACTGTTAGGAAAGTAGAAGAAAACTGTTAAATTGCGGGCAAAAGTGAGAATCAATAATTACAGGATGATACATTCTGAATATTAAGAAAACTGTAAGTTACGATGATCTAAAACATGATTAACATAATTATATAAATTACCACCATAAAATATATAAAGATTTTCTAGAACATAATATCCTTATCAAATTGTGACTTCTTCCCCTACACCAACATATTTCTTTTATCTCTGATCGCGCTGTTCTTCTGCTTATCACTTAGCTGTGGCTGCGCTTTGCGCTTGCAGAATGTTCATTTGCAATCCGTCTCCTGCCCCTGTATCTCCTTTTTCTTACAAATAATGGCATGTATTTGATTTATCATTTTATATTATTGATTTTACTATCAACTAGAAAGCAAAAATTTTTCGGATTTTGATTTTGTCTTGCGGACCACTAAAGAAGTTGTATGGAATCCCAAAATTCGGAAGAATATAGTTTGATAACGGCTGCATCTACTCCAAATGGGCTCAGTGAGGAGCCTAACTGAAATCGTAAATAATAAGGTGAATTCATGATAGGGAGCCGAAAATACAGTAACCTATCAAAGTAAACTGGTTACTCTTATCTTGAGCCCAAACATGAATATTTGCGCTATCTAAATCACTTTTGGAAGTATATGTCTACGATCGACGGGTGGGGAAATAAATATCAGGAAAAAATGTTTGTGAACACGGTGTACATATTACACTAGAAATTAAGCAAGGAAAATTCTGGTTAACTTTAATCAAAAGACATGAGTTATATATAAATTTATAAAAAAAATCTGTCAGCTTTCAGATTTTATATTATGCCCAAGGGTACACTTTTTTTTAACGTTTTGTGTGTTACCTTTATTTATTAAATGTCCTGTTCTTCACACTAAACTATAAAATTCAATTCAAAGCAATATCGAAAAATAATTTTAAAACGAGCTATCTTTAGAATTTCCGATACACAGTCTCGCGCGCTGGAGATAAAAATGTTTTTTTTTTCGTAACAATGTTGCCATTGCTCGCTTTGAATTTTTTAATAAAAATTCGTTAAACTGTTACAAAATATGAAATCGATAATAAAACTAATTCTAAATTAGGGCTTCGAGATGCCTATATTTGGTGGAGGATTACGTTATTCAAATTTGGATGGGTCTAGGTACTGTTGTTTTATCACAATGCGAGAAACATATATTCACTTATGCAGATTCTTCATTATTTAATTTCTTTAAATATAACACAGGGCGATGATATTTTTTGGCAAAAATCTGAAAAGCGAAACGGACATTTAAAGTTTTCGACGCAAAATGCGAAAACGAAATTAATAGCCCTTCTGAGCTAACGCCCTTTGGGCTAATAAACATGAATAACAATCAGCGTAATTCGATAATTTAAACATGGAGGGAAGTAACTGCATTAATTGGATTTACTACATAACAGCAAAGCAGAGTAGAGCTATCTGCCTATCTGCATTAGAGAAGGGTTATTTTTGTGGCTCCTAATGAGAAAGTTAAATATAAAAGAAAAGAAGGCAAGCAAATTTATTTACAATTCCACTTGAGAATTCCACTAATTTAGTATTAGTTTTCCTTCGAAAAATCACCTTGGGTGAAAATAGCATGCAATGAACCAAAGATTTAATACTTGGGAAAAAGATTTAACGCTAAAAATTAAATTTAAAAAAATCAGAAAAATGTTTCAGTTTTTCACCTTGACTTTCAGTTCCTTTTCAATCATATCTATATCTGTCTTTGTCACGTTGTGTTTATATGTATTGCCTTTTTATCTTTCTCCATCCTTTCTTGCTGTCAGTCATTAAATTTTTCATTGTACCTCTCGTTTACTATTCTATTATTCTAACTTTAACAGGCAGGAGTATAATAATCAAAGCTTATTTGCATACAATGCCTTAATCTTTCAGTAGTTAATGAGCTTTAAACTTTTGTTAGTATACTTATTTTTATTTAATGATTTTTAAAAGATAAACAATCAGAAATAGCCAGCATGAAAAATAAGAAAACGCCAGCCTATATATGATTCAAATTTTTCAATCCGCAAAAAAAAAAATTGAGTTTAAAAAATTATTATGAAGAACATCGGAAATATTACCTTCAGCTTTCTAGGTATATATGATAACAATTAAGCTTTTTCTAAATAATACAGGAATAGTTATTTCTTTTACGGTTATTTTCCGAGCTACCAACACCTAAATACTGTTAGTGTCAGTCCTGGCTCAAATCTCGGAAAAATACGAGGAAACGTAATAGCAATAACCTTTGATACTTAACTGTCCGTAAAGTCGAATTACTTAATTGCTTAGTATAACTTAGTAAGAATGTACAAATTATCATATGTATTATTTGCACAATATACTATGTATGTAGTAGTATTTACTTGGATATAGGCTTCAAAAATATGAAAATATTTTTCAAACATTAAAAAAATGTCTTGTGACAAAAATCTGACTCTGTATAGATAAAGTAAACGTCGAAAGTGAATGATTGTAAAGAGAAATGTTGTTATCGACCGCTTCCACTTTTTCGATGAAAGATAAAGTTAGTTGGGGTTGTCTGAGTTGTCATTTGGATGATATTGTAATCGGCACCCCATAAGCAAGTCGAGTGTAGGTTTTGTGATTATACACTTTTCGTCCGTAATATCGTCAGTTTCTTGTAATTCTTTTAAAAAGACCTAACCTTCTGCTGAAGAATCAGAAAACCCAACAGTATCTGCTTCTATGTCAGATCCTCTATTCGATGAGAGAGCAGTTTCTCCACATCTGATAATGGGCCCAGGCTTTTGCGCTAGCATTGTTTGTGCACTTCAGCATTATCGCATCTTTCATGTTTTCATCAATGAAAACTTTCTTTCATATTCACTATATTCATATAGTGAATACATTCACTTCGTTTTTGTAAGCCTCGTGTAATACTTTATGGTGCACGAGGAAATATACTTTTTCTCAGCTATAAAAAAGTAAATATTCACTATAGAAATAGATCGATTTATATCCTGAATTACTGTTTATCTAATTTTGCCGTTGATATATATAAATGAATTATTTTCAACTCTGCCGCCGTAAGTGGCAAATGTTCAATGCTTCTGTATCGTCTGATTAGTGTTCGAATGCCGGAAGAGGCATGAGTGTTTTAAGTCTCCAGTGTCTGCGTTGCATAGGAGCACTCAAAATACACAGCGACCCAAAAGTCCTTAAGAATTGTTTTGTGGTAGAAGAAGAAAGAAGGCAGTCCCCTTCATAATAGAGGTGGACAAAATCGATTTTTTATGGGATCAGATCAGAACTATTCGCTCACTGAACAGAACCAGTTCTTTTTTATAACTCACAGTTACTAACAGTAACCTCGATGAAAATTTTCAAGAACGCGACGGGAATCAAGCAGCGAAAAGCAGAAAGACTCAAACAAGCAGTGGGTCTGAAACTGCTAATCGAGGTTGGAACAAAGAGCAGACGATCAATGG
>KK121273.1:1101632-1113872 GCA_000611955.2 Stegodyphus mimosarum | reverse complement strand
ATCAAACATTTTAATTCTCTGAACTGATATCTTTCAAATGTAGTTTTGAGATTCCCTAAACATTCCTTTATGCACCGAACTATCAATAAAATTCTAGACTAACATTTTTTTACTAAAATAACTGAAAAAATTGGGGGGTGCACTTGTTTTTGTGTTTAGATTCCGTTTTGAGGATAATTAAAACACGAACAATGAACATTAAATGCCGGAATATTATTTGAATGCAAGAAATAGTGATTATAGAAGGAGAAATTGTTTACGGGGTTCTTATTCAGTTTGAATGTTAACGGCTTTTGTATGTTCACGCAAATGCGAATTTACACAAGTCGCGTATTTTCGCAAGTCCCGAAATTGCAGTATAAGGATTTTCTCCTTTCTTTTTGCATGCTTTCTGCATGTAGCACACTCGGAATTTACATTATATGATCGAAATTTACATTTGACGTTTTGAATGTAAAACAAATACAGCAGTATGTTTATTAAGGGATTAATTACAAGTTAATAATAATGATACTTTTAATGAGAAATTTGACCTTGATGTTTTTTGATAATTTCATTTATTTTTCGTCATAAAAATGATTATTCTACTCTCATATCGTCTGCTACATTTAACAGCCTCGATCTTTTATTCATTTTTATGTTGGTTAATACTGAAAATCCAAATTCACACAAATAAGGGGTAGAAAATTGTAATAATATTTTAAACCTTTTTTGGCCATCATGGGATAATCGCGTCTAATGTTAATCCAAAATGAATTAATTGAGTCTTAAGAGTAATTTAAAATTAAATCTCGATTATTAGAAAACGAAATTAGTTCTTCCTCTTCATTCAAAGTTAATTCAAATACAAAAGTATTCCTTATCCCAAATGGTTTACGAACCCAATCAAATTTTTTTATATCTAAATTTGGGGAAAAAATGAATAATTCTCTCCTTTTATGTTGTCAAATGATTAATAATAATTTTATGAATAGTTTTATCAAAATCTTTTGGGACCGACTCAAACTTTTCAAATTGCCTTCCTGAACTTTAGTTTTCCATAAAGTTATTTGTTTTTGGAATCTCCCCAGTTTCTCTGTTGAGTTTAATACATTTTCTTTCGACCCTTGTATACTTGAATTTATTTCATTAAAAATAACAAAAATGTCTGTTAAGTAAGCTAGTTTAGCACACTACATTTTATGTTCCAACAAATGAACAAAATCATAATTTTTATTTTGTTCAAAAAAACATTTTCATTTCGCCTTTTAATTCCAGCACAAGACAAAATTTTTTCTCTGGACAACCACCTTACTTCTGTATGCAGTAACAAGGATTCGTACTTAACTTCCATAGCTTGGCATAAATTACTAAACAAACGACATTTTAATGGTCTTGATTTTATATAATTAAAGCTTTTAACACATTGTTTCAGAGCTATTTTCAATTCAGATGGCAAATATTTTGTAACATGTGCTTCTCGATGAAAAAACAATGCGTAACTAAAATATCCCATTCAGCTCTTTAACATGTGCTGCAAATCCTTTCAGATGTATAACCATAGCTGGAGTATCATCTGTGCAAAGGCCAATACATGAATTCCACGAAACGTTAATTTCTTCTAAATATGAACTAATTACATCAAAAATATATTTGCTCGTTGTAAAATTAGGTAACTCACGACAACATAAAAATTGATTAATTATATTACTTTCGTGAATAAACAGAACGAATGCAGTTAATTGAGCTTTTCCCGTAATATCCGTTGTTTCATCGATTTGTAGAACAAAATTTGAATTTGCAAGAGTTTTTGCAGTATTTTGTTGAATGCTTTGCGACATATCTTCGATTCTGCGATGGATTGTGTCATTCGAAAGCGGTATTTTACAAATATCAATATCTGCTGATCGACCAATCATTATTTTTACAATTTTGCTACAAGCCGGTAATATAATTTCTTCAGTTAAATAGTGAGGTTTTAATTTAATTGCAATCAATTCAGCTATTTCATAAAAAGCTATTAGAGCTTTTTCAGAATTTCGCCAATTGTGTACCGTATACTAGGATTAAACTCATTATAATTTTTACTATATACATTTATAAAATTTGGAGGCACACTTTAAGAATTTGACGGCACACAAAAGTGCCTCGGCACAATGGTTGAGAATCACTGGTCTACGCAAACCAAGAGAAGGCGCTTGCACAATGCTGAGCTGTGAACAGATGACCAACGGCAAACGTTCTGTTGACTCCACCATCACGCTCAAAGATTTTATCTTGTATATGTATACCCAGTCGACAGTGCAGTCTAGACTGGAGAAATATCTTTAACTATAAATCATGTTTTTGTTTTAAAAGTAGTGGCTCTTGGAGATTAATCTGGAAACAATTTACCCAACGCCATCTACAAGACTTCACGAAAGAACAGCATGCAGCTGTTTGTGGAATAATGGCACAGGTCGGAATAATGTATGACAAGCAGACTCTAACTAGTCTTCCTACTTAGTTCCTCACAACTGATCATCTTGTTGACTTGGCACATGGAGCCAGTGGTACGGCCATTCTTACAAGATGCCTTTGGAACTGTTTTCAACATGAAAAGCTGCGTATTCTTGTGCTAAGTGAATAGCTTGCTTACATACTAACTCGGGCTTCTCCACGCTTATCTTCTATAGAGTAAATCAGGGTCATCATTGTTCAGCTACTGCAAAAGGAAGAACTAAGTGGCCATTTTAAGGTCTATGTGTGAAGTGATTACAGCGTGGTAAAACATTTCTCAGAAAATGATTAATCTCCTCATTGATAGCATGGCAAAGCATGTAATGCGGGTATTTCATAAAGAACAGTCATATTTTACACCGAGCCTTTTGTGCTCAATTTGTCATCATTTGCATATGATTAATATATCTATCTATTCAGTAAATACTAGATATTTATGAACTTTCCTTCTTGGCACTTCAATTTTGCTGTCCGTAAGTGAATTAATAATCCAGCATTTAGAAATTACAAATAAAAACTTCATTTATGGACTATTTATGCAGCTTGCTTTCCATCACAATATTCTTCATCGAGTAAATACAGTTCTAACCAAAATGACAGAAAATAGTTGAATAAACTTTCCAGATTCTCTCATACAATGTAAATCAAGGACAACGCTTTGCATCAGACTGCAAAGAAATTAGATATTTATTAAATCCAGAAAAGGCGAAGAATCAGCTATGGCTTCAAGGGGATTCGAGCTCCGCAACTTCGGATTGTTAGCTGCACGTGCTTCCAATTATACCGCAAAGCCATTGGTAAGAAAAGAGAAATTTCCTTACAAAGTGACAAGGAAGATGTATATGAGTTCTTAATTCTCTTCTGTACCTCTATATTTGTATGCTTCCTGGTTATATACCTATGAAACTTGAGATACCTAGCTATTTGAGAATTCCCTTTTTAATCTTTCTCTATAGTAGTGAAACTGAAATCACGAAGAAAGTTGAAACTAGATTTGAAATTTAAGAAGTAAAAAAACCAAGAAACACAATAGTAATTAATATTTAAATTTTTTTCGTTGCTAAAACTTCAGGACTACCGTAACTGACAAATTTCAGGAGAACAAACTCTAAACTAAAAACTCTCTCTTCTAAAACTAATGAAGTAACTTTTTTATTCTTCATTTTTGTCTTTTTTTTCTCCATTTTATACTTTTCTCCAGCAGTATTTCTAAATAAAGTTTTTAATGATTGTTCATTACATTATTACTGAGAATTCTTTCAGACGTTGTATTACAATCCCTTTTTTTCATAGATAATAACACTTACTTTAACAAAGATACGCATAAGACTATTTTTACACTTTCTGTCCTTGGATAAATTTGATAAATCAGCATCATTGAACTATTTATTCAATTTATCGTCAACTAGCTCATTTATTAAATTTATTTAATTTATCGTCATTCACTTCATTTATTTAATTGATTCGATTTATTTATTTAATTCATTCATTTAATTTGCAAAATTCAATGAATTTATCATCATTCAACTCATTTAATTCATTTTTTCAAATGTCAAAAAACGCTTCGTTTCACAAGAACCATTGTCGAAAGGCAGACGAACATACAGTTGCTTATGTACTTATGTATTAACGATTTTAGAGCAGTTTATGCTAATGTTGAATTTTATTGCAATATTTAACAATGTTTATAATAATAATACAAAATAATAATTATTTTATGCAATATTCAAACTTCATTGAAAAGATTAATAAATAAATAAAAACTGCTTATACAGTCATGCCATTTTGTAGTAAACAATGTAAATATTCTAGCTTCAAGTTAATTTTTATAATTGCATATATGGCATCATATATAAAAATACTTTAAACTACAGATAAAACAAAGAAATTGACAAATTTCGAAATTTATTAAAAACGAAATACTCGTATTATACGATAAACCCGAAATCTTTTCATAATTTAGTGAATCGTAATTTATCAAGCTGTAAAGATGCGTAAGAAGAACAGGTAGCTATTTGTTTTTTTTTTTTTTTTTTTTTTACAGATATTACGAAAAGAAACGTTAGCAGAGAATATGTTGCCATCAAATTTTAGGTTTTTGCCATTTTAACATCTGATTGATTTGATTACCATTTAAACGTTTTTGAATGATATGTTTTTTTAATCATGACATCTTTTTCCTGATTATCCTTTACACAAATCGCAACTTGTTTTATAAAAGAAGAAAAACCCGTTTTGAGCTAAGCCACTGATATTCTAAACGACTCATTGCATAATCAGCATTCGTACTGCGTGGTACGCAAGGCTGCTTGAAAATTGTTCTTTGCTCAGATTCGTGCAGATTCCGTAGAAATGAGAGTAACTTAAGCTCTTTTCTAAGTAGCATGCTGACGCTATACGTCACGTTTAACCAATTTTTTATTCTTGATTATTTCACGGAGAAAAGGGAGGAAGAGTTTAAATTGACGTAGAAACTTTGGGTAGTGTATTCTTCCGGTAACCGGAATAAGAAACGTAGTTTGTATGAAAATTGTGGGAAAACTTTCTCTGGGATTATGCTACACAATACAGAAGTGTCATTTTTGAGATATGTAAAATTCTTGCAGTTGTCAGAATTCAATTTTCATATGCCACAACAATTGAAGTTACAAATAAAATTTTAAGAATAAAAATAAAAGGCAGAAATATTTTTTAAAATATGTCTAAATGTCACTCTTGGCTCAAGTAACTAATGGCTAATTTCAGTTTTCCCTTTCTGGTCTTATATTCAATATAGCATAGAAGTATAAAAAGTTAACATAAGCAGTGATCTAAATATCTATGTATGAAATATGTTTAAAACCCATTACAAATATTTATCAAATATTTCTCATAATTTCATTATCCTTACTGTTTTCGTTTGTGTCATTAGTTAGGAGATTAAGATATCATTCTGACAGCTTAATGTTTGGAAAGATTTAAATATATAAATTTAAATTTATATATATGTGTGTGTGTTACAAACGTTCAAAATTTTATCCATAAACTGATTAATATTTACAAATCTCACGTAAGATAATAATGCCCTCTGAGAATGATATTCTACATTATTATGTAAGTACTAAATTATACCATATAGACTTCAATTATACCTAAAAACCGTGCATGTTTCTTCAGGAAAGTTAATTCAAAATGCAGTTATAATTGCGCCTAATAGACGCAAGATATGTAAGTTAATTTGAACATTGATAATATGCAAAAATCAAATTACTTGTTGTTGATTTTAAACGAAAAGACTGAATATACTATCTACCCAATAAGTATCTGGACACCCAATGCAAATGCCGATAGCTGTGGTCCCGATATACGTCACGCTCTCTGCCGTTAAGTATCGTGTAGGAAAAAACACTAGTATACTAGTCATATGCAAGATGTCGGAAGTGCAGAGTTATTTAGATGCTAATTGTCGGATATCACAGAAATGGGCAATCCATAAAAGACATATCTAGTGAGCTGAATTACCCATCGACAGTGGCCTATGTGATTCAGAAGTGGAAGGTGACAGGTAATTGTCAGAATGTACCCAGTGTCATCAGATCCACGAAACGGAGATAGAAACCGACGAAAAATGTCCAGAGGAATTCGGAAAAACCACACCCAGCCGATGGCCCACATACTCCAGGAGTTTCAACAGGCACTCAGCAGTCTTTGTTTAGATGAATACCATCCGTAAGAGAGTACACATGCTAGGGTTTCATGGTTGTGCCGCGGCCCATAAACCTTTCAAAACCTACAAAATTCAGCCGCGCTAATGTGGTGCAAAGCACGCCGTTTGTGGACCATAGACCAATGGAAGCAGGTTCTCTGGACGATGAATCAAGTTTCACCCTCTATCGTTCGAATGACAGGTTCTCTGGCGTCTGCCTAGAGAACGCCTCCTGCAAGAAAATAGTAAAGTTCGGCGGAGGTTTGAGGGTGTTTCTTTTGGTCTGGATGGACTCTTGATCCAAACTCATGACGAGCTCAACGCTGACGCCTACTTGCAGTATTTTGGATAACAATGCGCTTACTAGGTTGTGGTAGTTTTTCGGATTGGGCCCATATTACTTTCAGGAAACCTCCAAGCCGAGTGTGAAAAAATAATAATAACCGTCATTCAAGTACTTCTGGAAAGTATGTCGCGGAGAATTGAGACGCTATAATTGCCGCTCGTGGAGGCTCTACCATCTATAGAATATGATTAAATTTTGTTTTTCTTTTCTATCACAGGTGTCCAAATACTAATTTGTAGATAGTGTATATTTCAAAAGAGAATTAATGCAGTCTTCCTGTTTACCATCAAATTATTCTACCAAAAAATTAGTTTCGCCAATATATATTAAGTGATCGTGTTTCCGTTAGACATGGAAATTCAACATACAACTAAAAAACCTGTTCACCTGGTATCGAACTAAAGTCGAACTTTCCGTATTCAGTGGTCTTAACTACTCAGCCACTGGCGGGCAATATCTAATTTAAGAGGGAAAGAAAACACTAGG
The DNA here is from genome assembly GCA_000611955.2 of Stegodyphus mimosarum. Taxonomy (NCBI): domain Eukaryota; kingdom Metazoa; phylum Arthropoda; class Arachnida; order Araneae; family Eresidae; genus Stegodyphus; species Stegodyphus mimosarum. The sequence continues at coordinate 1,106,877 of KK121273.1, read as the reverse complement.
ATTTTTTCCTAATAGAATCCATTACGTAATACAAAGTTTCGTCATTGATTTATTTTAAAAAAATTTCAGCATACCTCCTAAATGATAAGTGACGCATTTTTATTATGATATCTTAACTCGACTTTGCTAACATGCTAGTAAGCCAGCTATTCTCTAACGAATCGAATAATGCTTTGAAAAGACCAAGCAAAGTACCTGTAACCTGTCCAACGTTAAACTCTTGTTTTCTACTTCAGTATGATGAATGATCTATCTCGACTTCTGATACGTTAATATTGACGTTAACTGTCGAGCGCATAGACAGAACTAAAACCTTTTACTGCTCAAGGATTCTTTTTAATACTCTCATTTTCGAAAACATTATTTGCAAACGTAAGCATTGATCAGCTCAGTGCGTCCACTCCACAAACACTGTTTTCTCATCTCCTTTCTTTTGATGTGCCATTTTGTTTTTCTCTTCGCCTTCCTGAATCATAGTAACCAAGATGCAGATATCGCTGCTAACGCTGAATATAATAACTAAAGTAACAATAAATAATAACTTAAGTAAATAATAATTAAAGTAGGCAACTAATACCATAATAGCAGCGATTTCAAACAGAAATTACCGGCGAGCTGTATGAGCATTCTCCAAACAGCTGAAGGCCCCCAAACTTTTTTTAACAAACTAAGAAATTTTGTATTAACAAAATAAAAAATGATTACATTTTTTTTTAATTTCGCTTCTTAAATACTTTTATAGCATACATAAAAGATAATAGTATTGCAAAGGCGAAAAAATCAAACATATTTATTTTCCATCTTAAGTTTGTTACCTACAAGAGTTTAAGTACTTAAGTTTACTTAAGTTTGTTACCTACAAAGTTTGCTACCTACAAGACATTTTTGTTGTTTACATTTTGTAAATCAAATATTGAGCCATATAAAAAGTCTCCGTGGTTTTTTGGTACATTTTTGAACAAAACTTTTCTTTATTCAAAATCGATTTTAATTAAGTACATATTGAAAATTATTATCTATGAGCTTTTGCCATTTTTCAGGTAGCTTCATAATTCCATCAGTGTAGAACTTCTGTGATTTATCGTCGAAAAACTTGGCCAAGTGATTTTCAGCGACGCTTCCGTTGGCCAATTTCTTACCATCAACAGAGTTTTGCAGAGACAGAAAAAAATGGTAGACAGACGGGGCAAGGTACGGGTTAAACGGTGGATGCATCAAAACTTCCCAACCACGTTCGTCAATTTGCTCCGAGTCATCAAATATGCGTGTGGCAGCGCATTGTCATGACGGAACACAACTCACTTTCTGTGGCCAATCCTGGTTGCTCTTTTCTGGAGTACTTCATTCAAACGGTCGAGCTGTGCACAGTTCAGAGCTTCCACCAAACACTCAACATAACCTTACTTGGTGACAATTCAGGCTTTGAAGTCGTTTATGGAGGGCCGCTTGTAAAAATTCGATTCAAAAATGGTTCGATTTCGTTGCGTTTCAGCAGCCTTTCACTGATGACAATTCGGTCAATCAAATTTCTTTGCGTTAATTCACGTGGCACCCAAACATCAAACTTCTTATTGTAGCCTGCTTTTTTCAAATGATTCCAAACTGTCATGTGATTTAATGTTTATTACCTTCGTTATTTCTTGACAGCTCGCGTGCCGGTCTTCCTCCACCAATTGCAAAATTTCATCGACTTTTTCAGTGACTGGATGACTAGAGCTAGGTGCGTTTTTAGCATCGAAATTCCCAGAATGGAATCAAGCAAACCACTTCTGGTTCCTTCGTTCACTCACAGCATTCTCACCGTACACTTCACAAAATTTTCGGCATGTTTTTGTAGCGTTTTTACCATTTTTATAGTAAAAAAGCATCACATAGCGTATTTCTTCAAATATTTCATTAATTTTCAAATCAATATAACTTTTTGATACTAGCAACGAATTAGAAAACTATCTTCATTAACAATAGAAGCTGAATGTCACCTTTTAAGCACATGTTGGAGACAATCGTGTAAGTGTTGCCGGATATATAGGCATCAACACCATCTATTGGGAAGAAACCGCGGAGACTTTTTATATGACCCAATATACTGATAACTAAATATTAATCTTTCAGACTGCAGTTTATTTAAATATCTGTAATGTGCTTAATTAATCATTAAATAACTTACTTTAATTTAAACCGAAGGAAATTATGAAAACTCTTAATTTTTCAGAGAAAATTTTCCAGGTAGGCCAAAACTTGAGAATAAATAATGACGATTCAGTCTTTTTTTTATTATTATATTAAAATTTTCTTCGACGCGTAAATAAAAATATATATGTTTGCATAAATAATTATACACTTCTTTTATTTGTTACTATAACTTGATACTTGATGGCGTTTCGATTTTGATTTGTAGCCTTGGCGAGAAATTATTAGAAATTATCTTCGTCACGGATTGCAGATGCTGACCGATCAATATTTTTCTTATTTTTAATTTTCCACCGTGAAACGTTGGTCACATATAAAGGTATTCCCAAATCAAGAGAGTATTCCCAAACAAAGATATTATTCTTAGCGCAAAAATTCGTAACTGAAGTTATTTTTTTAACAAGTACGAACGAAAGTTAGCAAAATCTTTGAATAAGATTTAAGTCTCCAAATCTTTAAATAAAATACATATTATACTGTAAATCAGTTATCTCTTTTATAGAATTTTTGATGCTTTATTTACATTAATTTTGAATGGTGAAGAAAATAATGTAAACTCGGCCATCAACTAATTAAAATCTTGAAATCATTGTAACACTGCATTTGCAACAAATTCATAATTGAGATGTTTTCTTCGGCTGCATTAAATTGCTTCGGGCAATGCCTATTGCCTTAAAAAGCTCATTTTTCTCATATCTTAAAAGTAACATCAAAATAATTCTCAAAATGCACATCATAAAATTAGATCATAATTACATCAAAAATTAGATCAAAATTAGATCATAAACATCCTATTGATTTCATTATTTAAATCTTAAACTTCCCAATTTTTAGCTTACCCAAAAACCACATTGTACCTGCTTTCCAGAATAAAACTACTAAAACTTAGGTTATATTTAAAAAAATTGCTTAAATATCTTTGCTATCCTCATCTTAAAAGCCAATAATAATTAAATTAAGCAATTTGATGTTTTCCAGTGTTTTCAAATTCTTAGTGTTAACGGTTCATACAAACTTTGTGAATATTACATGCTAGAAGAGCAAAAAAGTTCACGAAAACTTTTGAACCTTTATACAACTCTAGTAACAGTTTTTAGAGTGAAGATACCCGGAGAAAATTCAGATATCTTCATCAATTTACATCTTAAATATAAGTAGTACAGCGAGTATCAAAAACGTATGACGATACTTTACAGTCTGTAACTATAAACACTGATCAGCTGAGTGCGCCCACGACACACATTTTTTTGTTCTGTTCGCCTTTTCTAATGTAAGATCATCTGCTTACGGAATTAGCTGCCCACCAGCGGCTGAGCGGTTAAGTCACTGAACACTTACGGGGTTCAAATCGAGGCGAACGAGGTGGCTTCATGGGCGTTTTCGTGGTTTTCTCCATGTGTAACTTGTATACAAGCCAGTTTCCCTTAGAAAGTGCTCTACGAAGGCATCCTTCTCTTCTCGAGTGCTTTGCTGTAATCAAGTAAATCAAACGCGTGAAGAGATTTTTTCATTCAGTTAATCGTTTGCTTTGTGCTAGCGAACATCATATGCTGTCAAGGATTCGAAAGACGAAAGGCCTTATAATTCTAAGATAATATGGTAGGCAGCTGCTTTAGTTGGTGAAAGTTCACTATGGTCAACAGCAACTTCGATTTCAAAAATTTCAACTATGTCCATTTTCCTAGACAGAACTCTGTTTTAGGAAATTTCACCAGTATTAAAAACCTAATTATTTTTATAGTACTGAACAGATGCATTAACAGAACGTATTAAGAGATTTAAACATTCTTCCAAATGATTAATTCTACGAAACAATCAAACAGCTGCATGAATGTGCTAAGTGTTTGATAGACAAATAAGGATTGCATAAGGAAATATTGTTTTCTTCAACTTTCATTTTGTACGAAATTACTTCTAAAATATATTGAATATATAAGGCTATGACGTGCATATGAATATAAAAAGAAATATTTGCGTAAACTTCACGAAGTTAAAGAACTGAATACAGAAAAGAGAAAATCTATAACAACTGCACGTTAATAATATTATTTATCCCTCTACCATTCTTACTTAACCCTCTGGTCGGCCAGGGTTTTCGCAAAGAAAGTACAAATTTCCCAAAATTACTATGAGAAAAAATTATTTTCTTGATTTTAATGTAAAAATTCTTCTGGTATTTTATACCTGGATTTGTATACTTTTAATATAGTGCCTTAATTTCTTTGATGTATTTTAATATGCACTTATATATACGTTCTTACACATATCACAAAAATCACGTATAGATACGGCAAGAATAGACGGTTTTAACACCAGAGAGAAATAACGCATTACAGAATTAAATAATTTCGTTCTGCAACAATATTGTTACGGGTTTCACATTTATTTGGCTATTTATTTAGAATTGTAATTAAAATTGCTTTATATTTCCCGTGCAACGCAGACAATTTTTGAAGAGAAAGCTACGTCAAAAAATAAATAAATAAATAAATAAAAGAGCGCGTGCATTTAATATTTAATAAATAACTATCTCGTAATTACTATTGCCATCCAGAAAAATCTAGAAAAATCGAGATTGTTCTGGTGATAATTAAAAAGCTTATAAAAGCCGAATTGAAACACCTCATCTCAGTTGCTGCAGTTGTTGTTGTAGTTGTAGCTGTAAAAAGTGAACTGCTGTTTGTTTACTTAATGCTGTTATTGATTGTAGCGATTTCGCTGTGTGATAGAATTATTTTATCTGTTTTGAACTGAGATTTTGCTAAACATTTGAGATATTGTGATATTGTGCAAATATCTCTGAAGAAATATTTCAGTATTTTGATTTATTTCTTGTGGAAAGAATAAATGTTTGTTAACTTTTTACGACTTGTGCATTCAATCCATAATGAACCCGTACGCACGCAACAATATATATTCAGATGTGTTAAACAGGCCTATTGAGAGATAAACGAATTTATGATTTTAGATAACAGGGCTTTATCATATTTGTCACTCTGTCAATCATTTATAAAATCATTTAAAATGTTATATCATTCCTAAGAAGCTGAAGTTG
>KK121273.1:1075720-1101601 GCA_000611955.2 Stegodyphus mimosarum | reverse complement strand
TTGAAAGTTTGTGTCTGCAACAAGTTGTTATTATCAGATTGTTACATGACCGGTCTCATTCATCCTTTGTTTTCTCCTCCTATTAACAACGAACTGTGCATTGATTCAAAAATGTGATTTACTGATGTAAGCGCAGATTCATTTTGGGAATACTCAGATGCTTTCGGGGAACAGAAATATCAAAGATATTTTTAAGAGAATAATCTTTCTAGATTCAATTGATATTCTGCCCATCAGTGTCACGTAACTTCAGAACAATGAAATTTGACTGATAACAAATTAAAGATATGTCAACGGAACATCCTGTTCGTGCTAAAGATACACAATATGATTTCCATACGACATGATAAATACTAACTGAGCTGAAACAGTAGCAAAGCGTTTGAAATTCATTGAGCTTTCTAGCCAGGAAAGTGAATTAAATAGCTAAGTTAATTCATCAGGTTTCAATGCTTATACTGATACTGATACAGTTTACAATTATGGGAAAATATTCTTGACAATGGTGATGCATTTTATTCAAATAACTTTACTTTTAAATTATATCCATTTTTCCCTATCGGATGTTTTAATTGACCTATTACGAGCAATTTGTTGATAAAGTTTGCAATTATTATATTTTTAGTATCTAATTATGGGAAAGAAACCGTTTTATAATCACAGTGAGGTTTTATGCAGTTTTCTCATTCTGAACACATATTATATAAAAAAACTGATGAGGTCGTATTATTTTTGATAAAAAATAGTTAGTTTAGGATAAGTGAACTATACTTATTATCCTGATTGTTTGAACTAAGGGAGGAAACATCATTCTTGACAATATTGTTTTCGGGTATTATGAGAAAAAAAGCAGTTTTTCAGAGTTAAAATATAGAAATAAGTGTGTAGAATATTCTTAAGCAAAACCAAGTATTGCAATAAATTTATTTATATTGTAATATATTTACACGTGTTTATATAATTTTTTTTAAATAATGAGCCATCTTTCAAGTTTTCTCTAGTGATTTAAATTAATGGACGATCGTTCAAGCTTTTTATTCTAACAATTAATAATAATAAGCAATATTTAAGTTCTTTTACTAAAGGTTTAAACTAGTAAATAAGTTTTCAAATTTTTCGCTAACATACATATAATATAATGCATACATAATAATGAATAATATAGTATACATAATAATATAGTATACATAATAATGAAGAATAATTCATGCTTTTCCTCTAACAGTTTAAAACAATAAACTGTCTTTTAATTTCTTTTACTAACGACTAAATATGATAACAATGAGAGATTGTTCAAGATCTTTCTAACAATCTATATATGTATATATATACTCACTTCCAAAAGGAATGCTCTCGGCCGTGATGTATCTTCACGTTTCCCACCTCCAGCCACTCTTATTGAGCTGGAAACTGCTCTACAAGAAGAATGGCGATTGCTTAATTCTGCGGTGGTTGACCACCTAATTGAAAGTATGGTCAGAAGGTGTAAACTTTGTATACAGATGACGGGGAATCACATACCCTATTAATGTCCTTTTTTTCGTTTTATGCTGTTTATTTTCCCTTTATACATAATTCTGTTTGTCTCCAGTATCTCATTATCTGATACTTACAAAAATTTAATATTGTTTTCATTTCTGTATACAATTATTGATTTTGTTTTATGCATAAATATATATGCTACTATCCTGCCGAATTTTGTGTCAATCAAAAAAGTATTTTTTGATTATTTTTGCATTTTACGTCTTCGTGCTTAACTTTTGGAAGTGAGTGTATTTATATATATATATATAAAGTCTGTGTGTGTTTTTTTTTGTTTGCTAATAACTCAGTCACTACTGTAGCTATCGTTACCAAACTTTCTATAATTCTTTTCTGGGTCCTGGAAAAGGCCGACGTCCTCTTTTTTCCAAAATAAAAGTAGATCAAAATCAGAGACATTAATTAAAAACTCGGAAAACTATAATTTTCGTACTCATTTTTCCGAGCGGCAACAATCTCGTGCGTTGGAGATAAAAATGCTTTATTTCGAAAAGTGTTACTACTTTTCGTTTTCAAATCGTAGCGTCTATTAGCTAAAAATTTGTAAGTTTTACGAAATCTAAAGAAGAATGTGTGTTTATTTGTTCGTTTGCGTTATTGACTTCTGATCAATTATGAATAATTTTTTGCCACATTTAATCGACTAAAATTGAATTTAGGTAAAATATTGGATGGAACTTGAACTTTTACGACCATTTGATTAGAAAGACTAAAATCATTAAAAAACCGAGTGTCATTGTTGTTGATACAATGAGAGAAAATTAGCTAATTTTTCTATCGAAATTTTTTATGTGGGTTCCATAGCGGCATCAGTCTGAAAATGTATGACTATGAATCGTATTTTTTGCATCCTTATTAAAGAAGTATTACAGCGGTATCGTTCTATCTGTTGTTAGATGCATTACTCTCAATCTAACTTAACTAGCATCGTGTACTTCGGCTAGTATAAAATAATGAATGATCTTTTAAGTTTTTTGTAGCAATTAAAAAATCATAATTGATGTTTTAAGTTCTTTTATTAAAGATTTTAAATAATGAATGATTTTTTTAGATTTTCTCTAATAATATAAAATAATGAGTGATCTTTCAGTATTTTCATATGATCACTAATAGTTATGTCGCAACACAGCTTGATGAAAAATATATAAAAAAATATTTTTTTCTTCAGATTTCACGGTTAGCTATTTTGGCATACAATAAGCTGTTATCAATTACTTGAATTGCAAAATGTCCATTTATATTTCATGAATAAAACGAAGCTGTTCAGCTTAATTGTATTGTGTATTCCATTGGTATATTGATATTTTAGAAAACGAATTATAGTGTGCTGAGTACTAACCGCATTAGTATTATTTTATAAAGACATTAAATTAGCTAACTCACACGTTCGGAACACATTACGTACTCAGAACACGAGAGTTACTGTTGCATATTTATCATTATCATTATTAATCGTATTAGCATATCTTTCTATTGTAACTACAATTAGTGTGCTCCCATGCTGCATAATTTAGTATATCAGAATATCTCCGTACTCCAAAGTGTCTTTTATACATATTGTTGCGTGCGTACGGGTTCGCAATAAATTGAATGCACAAGTCCGAGAAAAAGTCAATAAATTTATTCTTAACACAAGAAATAAAACACAATGCTGAAATTTTTCCTCACAGATATCCGTACAATATCACAATATCACACAGTAGTTATATTTTAAACTAGTAAAACGTTAAATATAACTCAATTCAAAGCACAGAGAAAGCTAATCTGATCTCACCGCGAATTCGCTATATTCAGCAACAACAAATAAGTAAACAACTACAGTTCACTTAAAAACAATTGAACTGAGATGTTTTTCTCTGGCTTTTATAAGCTTTTTAATCCTACACGTTCTGGTAATATTTATTTTCTCGAGGTTTCTGGAAAGCAAAAGAGTAGAATTATAGTTACAGGTAACACACAATTACTTTACTTCAATTTAAATATAAATTACGAGATATCTATTTATTAAATACGCGTGCTTCTGTATTTTTACTTTTTCAGCGCAGCTCTCTCTTAAAACTCGTCACGTGCTGCATTACGAACAGGAAATAAAACAATTTTAATTACAATTATACTAGATATTATTTGTTATTATTAATTATAAAGCATTGAAATAGTATAGTTTTTAAATGTAAATTCAGTATGTGTTCTTTTAATATAAATTAATTAGTATACTTTTGTATTGCAAAATTTAGTGCATTAGTATATTCAAATATTGCAAAATCTTGTGCATTAGTATATTCAAGTACTGTGAACTGAAATAGTGTATCACTGTGTAATATATTTAAGTGTAAAATGTGCATTTAATGCTCATAATCATGTTATAAAGCAAATTACTTGGGAATAACAGAATACTGTCCATTTGTTATGAACTAAATTTTGTATAACTATGTACTTATATAACAAAGTAATTTGTATAATCATGCACATTTTCATATAAAATACAGCCGTGTCCAAGGTACATTTGTATAACTTTGTAACATTTTCATTCGCTCTGCACTGTTCAACGGCAATGCAAAATCTTTTTTTAAATTTAGATACGCAATTAAAGTCTGAAGTAACGATCCACCCCTAACAGGGGTTTGGAAGCTAGTAGATATACTCCATTGAAGATAGTTAAAGGTTCTAACCCATGGTAAGGAGCTAACCTTATGTCACAATACTATTACTACTACTCCTTGCGTTGTTTTCTCTGCGACGTTTTCATCCGCGGTAGATACTTTTACTGTGATAATTCTGACTGATACATTAGAAATAATATGAGTTTTTTAGTCCAAAGGGGCTTTGTCCCTGAAGGGCTATTGTTTTCGTTTTGGAATTTTGCGTCGAATCACTCTGAATGTCGGTTTAACTTTTAAAATTCTTGCCACGATATATTATAGCCCTGTATTATATTTGAAAAAATTAAATAATGAAGAATCTGCATAAATGTATGTATGTTTCTCGTATTGTGATAAAACAATGGAACCTAGAGCCATCAAATTTTGGATGATGTAACCCTACTGCGAATATGGGCATCTGGAAGCCCAAATTTGAAATTTGGAATTTGTTTTATTATCGATTTCATATTTTGTAAAACTTTAAAGAAGTTTTGATTAACGAACTCAAGGATTTCAAAGCGAGCCATGGCAACGTTGAACAGAAAAAAACATTTTTATCTCCAGCGCGTGAGACTGTGTATCCGAAATTCCAAAGATATACTCAATTTAAAATATTTTGCGATATTGCTCTTGAACTGAATTTTATGGTTTAAGTGCGAAGAACATGATATTTAATAAATAAAGGTAACACACAAAATTTTAAAAAAACGCTCCTTTGGACGTAATTTAAAATCTGAAACATTTCAGATTTTCTTTTAATGTTTATATTTTATAGCAACTAATAACTTTGGTTAATATTAACGCATTTTAAAAATAAAATCTGTATTGACATTAATCTTGTCGTTGTTTTTATTATTTATTAATTTATTTTGTAACAGAGTGTTCCTTTAATCTTAAGTTTTCACATGGTTTTTAAAATTTAAATCGCAATTTTCAACAAAATTATTGTTTTTTAATTGAAAGGGGTGTTAAATTTACACGAATAAGCTCAAATCCTTGGTGTTTCTAACAGAGCGTATATTTCAGTAATCAGAAAAACCGTACTTCATTATTTACTATTACTTTATTATTAACTAATTTGTTACACATATGTTTTCAAAGATAATGGTAATTATTGAATTTCAATAAGGACATAAGTTTACAAATAATTAAGTTTGAACATTTCTGTTGCAAACAACAAAATGCCAAACATTATGACTGTGCTAATATTTTAAATTAAAATCGTCTTGTATCAAAGCATTATAGAGTTGATCTTTTTCGAAAGTTCAAATCACAAGTCCATATTAATGCTCTATTGTGATTAATTACCAGAACTTTTTCTTCTAAGAATAGTTCAATTAAGGCAAACAAAACCAATAAGATTTCGCCTTTTGCTTTCCACGATCCTCGCTTTTCTTTATCTTAGTTTTAAATCATTCATAAGAATTAACTTTCGTTAGAATTATAGCTTTGACTCAGCAGAGTACTGCATATGTTTCGCCGTTTCTATCTTACAGAAAGCTAGCATTTAACCTTACTATCTATTTTTCATATTTTATGGACATTCAGTCTCGTCTCTGAATGGAGAAGCAGTTCGATTATGTGGGGTCTGGATAATTGCATATGAACCACATCACGAAGAACAATCTGTGAAAAGGTTAGAAGAACAATTATTTGTCCCCTGTGCTACCGAAAAAATGTTTCTCAATGGGACCATCAATTAACTGAGACCTTTCATGTTACACAGAAGAAAAAATTATATGAGGGGGTTGCTTTACCAACTAGGTGATTCTCGCCAAACTTGACGCCAACCTTTGCGATGGATAAGTTAAATCACAATTGCCGATATTCAACTTTTCTTTGCTTTTGGTTTTAACTGAACGTTACAGTTGGAACCAATGCTGCTCAAAGCGTGTAATGAGTAATGCTACCCAGCGCTACACAAAGCGTGAAATGTATGATACTATCCCGTTCAGCCTATTAGATGCACTCTATCATTCTTCTATTTATCAAATACATTAGACCATAGGTTCTCAAAAGAGGAGTCGGAAGAAATGCTTTAAAATTGAATTTTATAAAAAATAATTCAGCAGTTAGACTTTTTATATTTAAAATTAATATTGCAATTTCCTTTTTTTATTTACTTACATGCTGAAAATTATTTTAAAGCTGTGGTGCTCATTTTTTTAAAATTTTTAGTTACTCCTATAAAATTTATTTTTAAAACTTTTTTCTTCATAAATTATTATGGCCCCTAAACTTAATGAAAAATGCATAAAAAAATCTGAAAGGTTTCAGATTTTACATTACGCCCAAAATGAGCATATCTTTAGAATTTCCGATACACAGTCTCGCTCGCTGAAGATAATTTTTTTTTCGTATAGTGTTGCCATTGCTCACTCTAAAATCTTTGACTATGTTAATCAAAAATTCGTTAAAGTTTTACAAAATATGAAATCGATAATAAAACAAATTCCAAATTTGGGCTTCTAGATGCCCATATCCGGGTGAAAACGTACTTTAATCAAATTTTTATGCCTCTAAGTACCGTTTTTTTATCACACTGCGAAAATCATACATACATTTATGCAAATTCTTCGTTACTTAATTTCTTTAAATATAACACTGAGCCTTAATATTTGGTGGCAACAATTTAAAAAGTGAACCTACATTTATAATGAACCAATACAAAATGCTAAAACTAAATTAATTGCCCTTCTGGGCTAACGCCATTTGGCCTAATAAATATATCGATTTCGACAAATAAGTCCAAATTGAATCACTGGATAATTTTCGATAACTTTCATCTTAAAAAAAGTGATGTAAACGAAAAAATTTGAGAAACACTGTACTAAAGAAAGATAGGTCAGGATGAAAAATATTATTTTAGTATTAAAAAAAGCCACCAATATATTTTAAATGCAAAATATTAGGCGATAAATTCGAAATGTATACTTATTAACTAATTATAATATTGTAGTTCTTAACTTAAAGGGTTTATATTTTTACCGGTGCATTTTGATGTTAGAAGTTAGAACTAATCAAAGTAACATACATACAACATTTATTTTTCATCCTTAGAATAATATGGCTTCATTACAACTACATAGTCACGAGCTCACAACTCGGATAAATAATAACTGGTGTTGCCAGATTCGATAGTAAATGATATATAATAACGTGAAATCTAATAGAATAAATATTAAAAATACACAAATAAACAATAATGAAGTTTTACGTAGTTTAAAATATATGTAACCGTCACATTTTGCGATGTTGAAAGAACTCGCCAATCTTTCACCAAAAACTGTAAGGTTATCGAAGAACGTCGGAGTCGCCACAGTACCCCCCTCCCAGTGTCAACTGGAGGAGGACTGCCGACGATCAGGTTGACACGTACCTTTGCGGAAAGTGCACACGACGACCAGAGCGGGTAGTTTGGGTTGTAGGAATGTCTGCTTGATTGTCGGTGTCCATTTTGTCCGGCAGCAGGAAAGCAGGTTTAACTCTATCAATGGACACACTAATGTCCTTGCCTTGTCGCTGCAGGGTAATCAGCTTCTCAGTCAGTTTAACCACAGCATAAGGTCCGTCGTAGGGAGGTTGTAAGGGTCTTTTCACAGCATCCTGTCTCAAGAATACGTGAGTACACTTGGACAGTTGCGGGTGCACGAACACTGTCTTGCTTCCGTGAGAAGATGTAGGTACGGGTTTAAGATTATGCATAGTTTGTTTTAATTGCTGCACAAACTCGGAGGTATTGTTCATGTCCGTATCTTGGAGAAAATCACTAGGTAGACGGAGAGTTGTACCGTAGACGAGTTCAGACACAGTAGCGTTAATGTCCTCTTTAATGACTGAGCGTAAGCCAAGGAGAACAAAAGGGAGAGCCAGCGTCCAGCGTGGATTGGCATGAGCCATAAGCGCAGTCTTAAGTGACCGATGTGTACGCTCAACGAGGCCATTGGCTGAAGGGTGGTATGGCGTGGTTCGGATCTTTTTAATACCTAAGCACGCACATAATTCGCGAAAGAGATGTGATTCAAATTGACGGCCCTGGTCTGTTGTAATGACACCAGGAACGCCAAATCGTGGTACCCACTCACGGATTAATGTTGCTGCTACTGTCTCCGCTGTCATGTCGGTGATAGGATACGCCTCCGGCCATCGGGTAAAACGATCAATGGCAGTTAAGCAATACGAAAAACCTTGCGAAGGAGGCAGGGGTCCTACAATATCAAGATGGAGGTGGTAGAAACGAGAATCTGGAACCTTGAAAGAACCGAGTTTACTGTTTGTATGCCGTTGAATTTTGACTCGTTGACAGGGAATGCAGGTACGAGTCCAACCCTGAATATCTTTACGCATAGACTTCCAGACGAATTTTTTAGAGATGAGTTTAGTAGTAGCTCGAACTCCAGGATGCGAGAGGTTGTGCACTGAAAGAAAGACTTTTTGTCGCATAGCAACAGGTACATATGGACGCACCGTACCTGTGGAAATATCACAGTATATTTCTGTAGTTGATCGTGGCATCCGTAACTTTTTGAGCTGAAGAGATTTGTCCGGAGAAGAAATTAGTGCTTTTAATTCATCATCGCCCTGTTGCATTTCTGCAAATTCCTCATAATCTATAGTATTGGGGGCAACAATCGCTGATATTCGAGAAAATGCATCCGCTGGTACATTATCGATGCCGCGGATGTACCTAATATCGGTGGTGAATTGCGAAATGAAATCTAAATAGCGCAGCTGTCGTGGGCTAGCCTTATCTAAATTTTGATTAAAGGCGAATGTTAAAGGTTTGTGGTCGGTGTATAATATCAGTACGCGACCCTCAATCATATGCCTGAAGTATTTAACAGCGGAATAAGCTGCTAGAAGTTCGCGGTCAAAAGTACTGTACTTAGTTTGAGCTGGGGTTAACTTTTTAGAGAAGAATCCTAAAGGTTTAAAACCGTTGTTGGTGATTTCATTTAAGGAGGCACCAATTCCAAAATCGCTTGCATCAACCGTCAAGGCGAGGTCAGCATCCTGTGAAGGATGAGCCAAAAGAGTAACATTAACCAAGTGATTTTTACACTGATTAAACGCATTTATAGCTTCCTCGGTCCACTGTATTTCTCGTTTATCATTTTTTTTAGAATTTTTAAGGTAGTCATGTAAGGGAGCTTGAATTTCTGCCGCCTTGGGTAGGAATTTTCGATAAAAGTTTAAAATACCCAAAAATTTTCTGAGGTCGCGAACTGTGACAGGCAGTTTAAAATTAGCAATAATGTCTACTTTTTCAGGAAGTGGTAGGATACCATCCTTATTTACCAGATAACCTACAAATGGAACTTCTGCGCATCCAAACATGCATTTACTGGCGTTGATGGTCAAACCATAGTCATCAAGCCTTTGTAAAACTTCCCTCACATGTTTTTTATGGGAGTTAGCGTCTGGCGATGCGATTAAGATGTCATCGAGGTATACGAAACAATAATCTAAACCTCTTAGCACTTCGTGTATGAAACGCATCCAGGTTTGAGCGGCATTACATAATCCAAATGGCATAAATACAAATTCGAATGTTCCGAAGTTAGTAATTATCGCCGTTTTATGCCTATCATCTGGATGAACAGGAATATGGTGATATGCTCTTTGAATATCAAGTTTTGTAAAAATTGTTTTACCTTTGAGATTTTCATTAAAACTTGTTAAATTTGGAATCGAGTAGCGGTCTGGTTTAGTTTGCCTATTTAGAGCACGATAATCACCACAAGGGCGCCATGAATTAGTGTCTTTTTTGGAAACCATGTGCAATGGAGAACTCCAATTTGATTTTGAAGGAACAATAATGCCTTGATCGAGCATATACTGAAACTCTTGTTTAGCAATCTCGGATTGCTTTGGATTTAATTTTCTCGCTCGGGCATGTACTGGAGGACCAAATGTTTCAATATGATGAAAAGTGCTGTGTTTAATCTTTTCATTAAAAGGTCGAGGTCTTGTCAGATTAGGAAAATTTTTCACGATAGCAGCATATTCCGAGTTAAGTGATGAAGATAATGTTTTAATTTGGGGGTCAGTACCAGCAAAATGTTCGCCTTTTGTAGACAATTTTGTCAAGGGATCTATAAGACGCTTGTTTTTAATGTCCACAATTAATCCATATTTATCCAAGAAGTCGGAACCAATAATCGCTGTGTTAACGTCCGCAATCACAAAATTCCACGAAAAGGATCGCATTAAATTTAAATTTAGTTTAAGTAATTTTTGGCCATAAGTTTTGATTTTAGAATCATTCGCTGCAAAAAGTTCAAATTTGGTTGGTTTCATATTTTGTTTTGGTTTGGGAATAATGCTGACGTCTGCGCCAGAATCTACTAAAAATCGTTGATTTGTGTGTTTATCGAAAACAAATAGGCGACATTTTTTAGCGAGCGGATTGTCATGGCCACAAGCCGCCACTGTAGCCATGTTTTCTAGTTTTCCGAATTTTTAGAAAAATTCGGGCGGTCGTCAGATTGGCGACGTGAAAACTCGCAAGGTGGGGTACATTTATGGGCATTTTCACGAAAGCGTCTGTGGTAATAACAAATGGTTGATGACGGTTTTCTGGAATGCGAGCGCGACGATGATCTTCTACGAAAAAACTGTTTATTACGCGGCCGTGACAGGCGAGCTACTTGTAGTTTTAATTCTGAAATTTGTTTTGATAATTCCTGTATTTCAGTGGATGCGTTCGGCTCAGGTGCAGACTCGGCGGAATATACTGAAACCGGCGACGTGATGTCTGCTACTTTGTCAGCAATGTCAGCCAGTTTATCTAAAGTTTCCGAGGAAACTGAAAGTACAGTCTGAATTTGAGGTGGGAGACGTTGTAACCACAAATTTTTTAGAAATTCATCTTGCAACTGACCACCGGAAAGTTCCTTCATTTTTCGTAGTAAGTGGCTAGGTTTGTCATCGCCTAATTGCAATTCAGTCAATAGTTTTTTAATTTTTTGGTGTTCCGAATCCGCAAATTCGTTAATTAAGCGATCGGACAGCGTTTTGTATTTATCTTTCGTCGGCGGTGTAAGAATTATATCAGAAACATGAGAAAGTGTTTCGGAATCCAACATCGAAACCAGTGCGGCATATTTCGTGTCATCTTGAGTTATTTGACTTAAAACGAAAGCACTGTCGCACTGACGGATCCATAGAGGCACATTATTTCGCCAAAATACCGGTAGACGCAATGCAATTCTTCCAACGTTTGAAGAATCATCGCCGGCAGTTCTGGATGGTGATGTCATGACTGAGAACAAAGATAGCAAGCGCGAAACGCGGGGAGAAATAACGAAAGAAAAATATATTTACAAATAATATATTGAGGAAATTTGCACAAAATAACAACATTCGATGAATGAAAAGGCACTTACTTGCGACTGCGTCATCTTATGTAGAAAAATAAAAAGCACAGAAGGTTTTCACGTCCTCGTTTGTCACCAATGTAGTTCTTAACTTAAAGGGTTTACATTTTTACCGGTGCATTTTGATGTTAGAAGTTAGAACTAATCAAAGTAACATACAACATTTATTTTCATCTTTAGAATAAAATGGCTTCATTACAACTACATAGTCACGAGCTCACAACTCGGATAAATAATAACTGGTGTTGCCAGATTCGATAGTAAATGATATATAATAACGTGAAATCTAATAGAATAAATATTAAAAATACACAAATAAACAATAATGAAGTTTTACGTAGTTTAAAATATATGTAACCGTCACATTTTGCGATGTTGAAAGAACTCGCCAATCTTTCACCAAAAACTGTAAGGTTATCGAAGAACGTCGGAGTCGCCACAATATCATAGCAATAATAGTCATAAATAATAGTAGCATTAACGAATTAATTATTTAAATGATTATTTACATGGCATTAATAAATTATTTACATGATGTAATGTGTACATATAAAACTCCTATAATAATGGCCAAAATATAAGCCATATCATTCCATTGTTGGATAAGTGGCTTAAATCTTGTTGGGCTTTAAAAGCTTATTGTGTAGCATAAATATAGGGCGTATACTAATAATGAACGCCGTTCCTACTTTCATCCTGGAATACAGGTGGTTCATTGGAGCAGTCTTCTAATACAAGTTTAGATAGCATGTATTATATGCTTTCTGTCGAATTTAAACTCTTCCTAGTTTAGAGCAGAAGGCGATTACATCTGGCATAAGTAGCGATTAGTTACTTATTTGGCATCTAACTTCTTTAAGGAGGAAGTCTTCAGACTTTCTGCCAAATCCACCTTTAATGTGTATCCCTTCCATCTAAATGTGTTCTCACCTAAGGCAAAGAGGTATTGCGCGATGCAACATACAGTGCAATTTATGCACCCATTTGGTGAATGGGCGCATAAATTGTTTACATATATATGTTACCGTGAAAGACCGAAATTGGAGAATGTCGACTTTCACCGGAGAATGTCAACATTCACCTAATACGTCGGTGAAAGATCGAATATAACATTGCATTCTTGTACATTCGGACCCTCACCGGTGTATGTCGACAATCACAGATATGCTCTGGTGTAGGTCGAAAAGAGAGGCGACTGGCTGTTTCCTATAAATGCAGTCATAAAAGCAAGGGCCTCTTATGCAATTCAAAGTCTCATAATAGTTCAAGTTGTTGCAATTAATTAGATTTGAATCACATAATTTAGTAAGTTTTTTATTACTATTATTTTATTTTTTCATTTACTACGTACTGTATAATTGAGTAAGTTTTTTAACTTCTATTATGTTCCTTTCTCATTTTGAATGTATTGTGTGTTTTAAGTACTTGTGTGTTTTTTCGCGACTGAATGGCGGAGAAGAAAATACAGTATTCTCATATATTCAACATTCACCTTTAGTACATGGTGAATGTCGACATTCACTGGTGTAAGTCAGAAATAAGAGTATTTGGAAAATATTTCGGACATACACCAAGCGACTATGTGAATGTTGACGTTCACCGGTGAAAGTCGACATTCTCCAGATTTCGGTGTTTCACCGTAACATATATATATGTAAACAATTTTTGAGAAATTTCAAATTAAAATTATATATGTTATTAAAATTGTATTAACCAAATTAATTAATCGATCAAGAGACAGTAATTAAGTCAAAATTAAGTCATAAATATTTGGCTACTTTTCAGCAGGGAATACACATATTAAATTAAAAACATAAATATAGCAAAATACAAAGGCAAGTCAATAACATTAAAAATACTGATGTAAATTTTTTAAAAAATTATAAAAACTGTTGGAAATTCTTTGGTCTTTTTCAAGAAGCAGCAGAAGTATTTTCAACAGAGCCACGTTTCTGAATTATACCTAGATGATTGCTAAAACTAGAAATATTTTTTTAAAAAACATAGAAAATGTCAATAAAGAAAACTTAGCTGAACTTAAAAATTTAAAGTGCTTAATAAATAAGAGTGCAACAAAGTAAATTTTCTACTTTTTTTACCCGTTTTAATTACCCGTTAAGACATAACCTGTTCTGACATAACGAAAAAAAAATTATACACAGTTTAAAAAAGCAAACATTTCCGGAGAAAGAAACTAAAAAAACCATTGGGTGAATCAAAATTAGCCGTAAGCAATTTGCAAAATAATAAATTAATTCAATTTTCGAGTAAAAAATCTGAATAATCATTGGGGAAATCAAAAGCAATTTGCTAAAAATTTTAAACATAAAGGTAGTAAAAAGAATAAGAATTTCTATTAGGAAATAAACAAGAGCAATGTGCTAAACAAATAATAAATGAAATTTTAAATCAAGGAAAAAGGACAACTGTTTAAGGAACTTTACAAATCAAAGGCAACTTTTTAAAACGAAAGCTAAAAAATTAGCTGAAATTTCTTAAAACGAAAGTAAAAAATCATGAGGAAAAAATTTCATAATAAAATAATGCATTTAAAAAATAAATAAGGAGACAGTTTAAAATAATGCTGAAAAGTTTTCAAACAGGGGAATAAAAAATGGAAAACTCGGAGCGTAAAAATTCATATACCTGCAAATGTAATATGTTCGAAAAACTTACTATTTTTCCCATTTCCACATATTCAGGTTACTGGGTTGTTAATTATGTCAAGAAAGGTAATTATGCTTGAAAAGCGATTTGTACAGAATGTTTCATGAAAATGTAAATTTTAATTTAAACCAAAAATTTTGAAAATAATAATCTCGGTAAGCAGTAAGTACAGTAAACAGGGGAAAACGTTAGAAGAGAATATAGTTTTCACGTAATTCAGCTGCAATATGTCTTGAAATTGTACTGTTTGTGACAGATTATTTTGCTTCAAAGAAAAATATTTACATTTTTATATAAGTTATTTATCCTTAAATTATCTCTTTACGGTTTAAGTTAAAGCTTCATGCATATCAAAAGTTAGTGTGTGTTAATTTCCAGTTTTACCAAATAGTTTTGGAAAAAAATTAATGGTACTCGGTTGTTAAGTAATATATGGGACAGTGTATGAAGTTTGTTTTTAAAATTTGCAGTTTCGATACAAATATTTTTAATTCTATGAATTTTGTTAATGGCGGTGTAGTCAACATTTATGCGAAATATTGGAATTGTAATGTATTAATTGCTTGATACTGACATTAATTTGCCATCTTTTATCAAAAATTGTAATTTATTGGAAGTTAACGATGTTAAAATCCAAACAGGTGTTTGTCCTTTAGTAGCTTTATTAAGTTATGGTGGCCAAATGAGATTCTTTTTCTAATAGCGCTTCATTATTAAAAGTACTGATAGTATCAATGCATCTATCTGAAGGTCAGCTTAAATTTATTTTTGGAATAATCATTTAATTAATTCAATAATTCGAATTCCTTAGAAAAATATAAAGGTTAAAAATGCTAGTTGATTAATTAATCAATACCCATGGGAATTCCGTTATTTTGCTGGTACATATTATTTTCGAATTTAATAAAGTTGTTACGAATGTGCATTGGAGAAAATTACCCTATTTTTAATTGTCCATAATTTTAAAAAATGTTTGTAATGTTTAAATGGGTATATATAATAAAAACAAATTGAGAAGTAAATGACGAGCAGGAATTTTGATGTCGTAGAATGCTAAGATAATAATTACTGAATAAGAAACTTGGCAGTCGAGGCAGATTAAATCTTCATTTTATTTTCAGTAAACATATTGCGGCCACAAACAACTTGGCACATTATTTGTGCCTATTTCAAGAGGTTTACATTTTTTATAACTTTGCAGCAAGAACAAAGCAGCAGATAGCAGTCCAGCTAAGCCGAAAGAGTAGCGAGAAAGTGCCTTTACGTTCAGGGTAAAATCTTAATTGAGATTGAATTAGTTTTGGTTTACAATGCATTTTGATTGGATAGTTAATACTTCTGTAAAATTATTATTGCTGTTCGAGTTTTAGTTCGATTTACATCACCAGAATTATGTGAGAGTCATATGACATGGATTAATCTAGAAATGACGCAGTGCAGAGAGAGAGGTTATTATTTTTAGAATTCAGAACGGAAATTTATGTTGGTTATTTAATCTTTTACATATTCTTTTCCTTTCTTACACATATATATATATATATATGTAATAATAAAATTCCATAGTCAAAAATACACTTAAATCCCTAACATAAATTTCGTCTTTTCTTTTTGTTTTTTCCCCAGTCACAATTCTAAATGCATGTTCTTTTCATTTTAATGGCGACGATCTCTTATTTGAAAGTACGTGGAATTAAATTTCACAGCCCCGTAGTCAAGTTGATTTTCCCGCCTTTTCTACACGTACAGTTATTGAATGTTCTGGAAATATTTAAAGTGAACTGGATTGGCTGACGAGGCTGACGTCATTTCTTGAAAGCTCCGCCTTTCCAGAAGTTCATTAAAGAACTCGCAAAGGAATATCGAGGGGTCTTTTCATTAACGTAACGATGGAGTAAACTTCAATAAAAAAAGTTATTAGTTGTGCTGTTTTTCGTGCAAAGTAATAAATGGATCCTGTTTTTTCTTTAAACTTATCGTCTGATACTTTGAGCTACGACTACATTTGGTACATCACACACACACACATATATATATATCTTTAAACGTACTCTAGATTTCCGGTCCTTGCGTCTCTGAATTTTAAAAGTGCTGAATATACAAAAAGTAAAAATAGTGCAGGCTCGGGTCAAACGTCAATTTGGCAACCGTTTAAATAATTAAACAGAGGTTTAATATTAATTAGATTTAATGATGTTCATGCTTTATCTTCATCCCTTTTCATTAATTACGTCAAAGGATTTCAATTTCGTGAATATTAGGAGTTCGCGTACTGATTTTAATTTGCAGTAATAAGCAAGCTTCCCACGCCTGGTTTAATTGCCTTTGGTTTTTTATTTCCATTTGATTTTTCCAATCTTTAAATTAATAGTTTATCCTTTTAGTTTTAAACGTGAACGAAAACGTTTCAGTCTCTTCGACATTTTATTTCTTTTTTAATATATTTTTTATCTTAGAATAAATGGAACGAAACTAAAATTTTAAAATCTGTTCTTTGTCATTAGGATTAAGCACAATGCTTTGTATCAGATCTTCCACAAAATATTCAGACTTTTAAACCATCTTTTTTATTTCTTTCATTTTAAATTTGCTTTATTGCTTCATAATAAAAGATAGAACACTACAAAGTAGAGACTAAGGAGAACGAAAAAGAAATCATGTCTTAATTCATATATGCTTACATTCCATACTTAAAAAAAAGAGTGAGGTAAGCGAAGTTGCGATTCATATTGTTACGGATTTCTCATTTATTTGGCTATTTATTTAGAATTGTGCTTAAAATTGCTTTATATTTCCCGTGCAACGCAGACAATTTTTGAAGAGAAAGCTACGTCGAAAAAATAAAAATAAAAGAGCGCGTGCATTTAATGTTTAATAAATAAATATCTCGTAATTACTGTTGCCATCCAGAAAAATCTAGAAAAATTGAGATTGTTCTAGTAATAATTTAAAAGCTTATAAAAGCAGAATTGAAACACTTCATCTCAGTTGTTGCAGTTGTTCTTGTAGTTGTTAGCTGTAAAAAGCGAACTGTTGTTTGTTTACTTAATGCTGTTATTGATTGTAGCGATTTCGCTGTGAGATAGAATTATTTTATCTGTTTTGAACTGAGTTTTTGCTAAACGTTTGAGATATTGTGATAATATCTCTGAAGAAATATTTCAGCATTTTGATTTATATCTTGTGGAAAGAATAAATTTTTGTTAACTTTTTACGACTTGTGCATTCAATCCATAACGAACCTGTGCGCACGCAACAATATAATGCTTGGAGGAATATATATAAATTTTCCAGAAGTAATCGTAAATAAAATTAATTGTATATTTCTAGAGCAATTTAAATACGGATACAGTAAAATAAAAAACTCCAACCACGCGACTCGTTCAACGGAGAATTTTACGCAAAAAGAAATACATTTTATTTTCAAACATTTTTATTTAATCTCCTAATGTTGTTTCAATGAGTCTTTATGCATTAAATCTGTAGCAATAAAACACGGCAATTGCTTCGCCATCCGTACTAAGTTAGTGGACTTGGGAAAGTTGGTTAAAGCTAAGTGCCAAGTATAAACTTATGAAATAATAATAGGGTTCAAAAGGTAAAAAAATAGTTCCGTAAAAAGTAAACTTTTTAAATTTCTTAATTCCTTAAGAAAGTAAATTTTTCTTTTAAATTTTTAATCTACAATATTCTACATATAAATGAAAAATAACAAAAAAAAAACATGAAATTCAATCTAAACAGCTGACGTAAAATTACAAATATCATTCAATACTGCAGAAACAATTTCAGTTTTTGAATATAACCGATGCCACATAAATTCTACCAAATGTGACTAAATAGTAGTGCCCAGCTGACGTTTATTTCTTCCTTTAGCAATGCCCTACAATCGCTCCATAGTTTGGGTATGGCATCCAATTTCGGGGTCTACAAAATTATAACTGTGATTCACAGTAAAATGTTCATTCATACCCAGTATTTCTCAATTCCTCTTTCTTATATCCTTTCCAGCAGTCTGAAAATATAATGCTGTCATCCGTGAGGTTTTCCTGAATAGCAGTGTTCAATGTTGTAGCACAACGGTCGGAAACGACGACCAGAAATCCTTCTTTGCTTTCCCGGCACAAACCCCCGGTTACCCATTGTCCCTTAAGAACACGTCCAAAGTTTTTTTTTTCCTTTTTGTGAAAGAACTTTAAAGTAGCTATTCCAATCTATTGCCGTATTATGGATAATTTCTAACTGAAGTTAGTAAAATTAAATTGACATGAATTCGATCCTTTTTTTTCCACAGCAAGAACGTACGTAACAACGCCATATGGGAGCTTTCAGTTAGAATTTAACTTCATCGGATGATTTTGAGAACAAAGTCTATTGCTATGAATTATTCCTTTGTCCTGAAAGAATCTTATGACAGCCTCTTCGTCATTAGGTAATTGTCAAATTGTGTAATCCATCATACTAAAAAAATGGCAAAATATGGCAAGAAATAACGATTGATGATATTTCAAAGCTTAAATTCTCGTCGATACTTGGCGTATTGTTGTACCATTGCTTTCATCTCCCTTTTTTTTTTTTTTTTTATTTTTAACTGACGCCTCTCTAACGGAATACTACCCTGATGTTGGTGGCGGGGAGATTTCTAGATAGTTTGTATAACCCATTACAAAAAGCGTAAATGAAATTCAGTACGTTAATTCGAACTATAAATTTTAACATTTGAAATCAGAATAAATACAACATTGTAGAATTTCAGCATTTTTGAGAAAAATTTATATTACAAATTCTTCGCTTACTTTCATTGAATTATTCATAATAGGAAATTCTTTTGATACTGCTTAGTGTCTTCTAAAACTGAAAGTTAACAATCGCAGTTTCTTTCCTTTAAATGAATTACTTAATTTTTATAGTTGATTTTAAGCTCCTGGTTGTTAATTTGCCTCATTCTAGTCTCGGCTTTCCTTCCACCAACGCAAAACTTAATAAATAAAGTTGTCGAATTCTAAACATAAAAACTACAAAAACCTGTAACCATATTATCAATCTATTAAAAAATGCATTTATTTAGGCTTGGTACATTAGATATTATTAGCCCAAAGGGCGTTAGCATAGAAGGGCTATTAATTTCGTTTTGGCATTTTGCGTCGGCTCACTATAAATGACGGTTCACTATTCGAATTGTTGCCGCCAAATATTAGAGCCCTGTATTATATTTAAAGAAATTAAGCAATGAAGAATCTGCATAAATGCATGTATGTTTCTCGCATTGTGATAAAATAACCGTACCTAGAGCCACCGAATTTTGAATAACGTACTCCTCCACCGAATATGGGCATCTGGAAGCCCTAAAGCCCCGTTTCCATTAGTGCGTTACCAATGCGCAGCGTATTGGGAGTAACGCATTACGCAGACGGACAACCGTTTACAATATTGCGTTGGATTTACGCTTACGGAAGTTCGGTGGTCAGTTGCATTCATTGCCACTAGAGGTCTCTGATTTAACTTACGGGATTCGGACTCTTAAAATATTTAAATTCGATGTTTTTGGAAATTTTTAGTTCTGCTTATGAACTGTGAAAGTAAAGCAAATTAACAATTTTTAGATACGTAAGGTTATGATGCATATTATGAACATCTCTAACTGCATAGAAGCTGGAGTAATTTTAAAAAATTTCTTTGCGTTTCTAGAAGACTTAAATATTAACGGAATAATATAGAATTAAAACTAAAATGTACTCTTACTTCAAAACAAATAAAAAAGTTAAAGATAATTAAAAATAGCTGATACCTTAAAAATGCAGAGCAACTGTAAAGAAAAGTTCACAATATTTACACAAAATTTGCTATGCTTGTATACCGCTGACTGCTATGTGAGATTGTATGATTTTTAAATATGAGCAAATTTGGGGAGAAAACAGATAGTATATAAAATTTTAGCATCCATTTCTTCAGTGTCATAGCTGGATAATTTATTAGAAATCTCGTTTGTTTCAAAATGCAGTATGCGCAGTTATATTTTATGCATAATCCATAAAATATTATTTTGAATTCATAAATTTTAAATTCATAGCTTTTTATGGAAGAAGTTATAAAGATAAGCTTTTTTTCTCTTTATATATGTATGCATACCTAAAGTAAATAAAATGGAAATATTTAATTAATTAATTCCTGTGCTTCAGCTGGAGAGAACTGAATTTTAAAGCAATTATCATAATAAGTTTCTTAAAAATTGTTTTATTATATATGTTCAGGGCATTAATACTGCCTCATGTTCGTTAGTATTGAAAGTTTAGAGCTGGAAACATCTCAAAGTCTCCTCACATGTATGTACATTAACATAAAAGTGAAACGAAAAAAATATTTATATATATATACAGGGAGTATATTTTAAATTCGTATTTTATTATAACTTTCAAAATAAATTCTTGAAGGGAAAAGTTAAGTAAATTGTCAGGACTGAGTGTTCGGTGCATATTCTTGGAGAACATATTCGTGAATTAAACTGAGTCCTGATCTTGAACAGGGAGCTGAATGCAGCTATGTTCTGTGGTAGAATACTGTGATTAAGTGGTAGAATAACTATACGTAAGAAGGATTTAAAATCATCTTTTATTAAACCACAATTATTTACAGCCACTTCCCAACTCGGGAAGGATACAGAAAATAAAGACCGCCACTTGGGTCTAAACTGAATAATCATATAATTTAAACTAAAACTAATTAGAAATTAAGTAGTCGTTTCTCACAGAGCTATAAACGCGAGGTTGGCCTCTAAACTAAATGGTGCGTAGCAAGATTTAACTAATACTAACGTACTTAGAATTACTTCAATAAGTAATAGCGTAACAGCGCTACGGCTTAGAATTTAAATACTAGCTGGTCAGACGAACGTTGAATAGAGTAACAGTGGTCTGAGACTAAAAGCTCTCTCACACTGAGAGGTTCCTACCTCTCGTGTAAATAGAATTTGGCTCCACTTCAAATTAGCATGAAGCTGAAACGCGCGCTTATTCTAACGGGAAGTTGAAATAAGAACAGATAGAAAAAGGCAAATTAAAATAAAACTTTGTTAGTTTAACTAAAATCTTACAAAAAAGAGCACCAATAAAACGTTATATTTAATGAACACAACAATAGAAACAAATTTTAAAACACAAATATAGATCAAATTGGAACACGGAGCTGAGAAAGTTGCAAACAGGGTGGAAAAAAGAGTATGGGATTCGAACTCACGGGGGGGGGGGAAAGGGACCAAAAAAGCCACAGTTCGCTACCCTCAGTTTTACCACTACGCTATCACCACACTAACGTGACTAGCAATTTTGGCTTATATATATTATCAAGTAAATGAATTCATAAAACTAATTTTTTTTATTTTATTTCAGTGTGCTATCATCTAAAAAATTCATCAGAGTTTGTTCTTCAGCTTCTAGGACATTTCTTACAAAAAACATTATTTTTAAAGCGGCGCTCCGATTGAAGTTAAACAAACTGCTAAAAATATATTCCATGCGCTTACAAATATATGCTAGCCAAAAAGGTAAATTTGTAAATAGAGAAATACAACTTTAGCGTACTCTTTAATGCAGTGGAATATTTAAAAGACTACTAAATTTAATTTATAATTAACGTTTTGAGTTTTTACCTGTTTCAAAAGAAAAAAGTAACAAATCTTTTCATGCCATATCTGATTTGCTATAGCAGTTTGATATAGCTAGACGTTCATTATCATGAAAGGTAAATGTGTATGCAGAACTAGAAAATAACTTTCATGACAAATTTTTCTATTTCATGGACTTGGTATTGTATTTTTTGCACCTGATTTCCTTGACATTTAATCATTGCTCTCAGCGAACTAGTACTGTAGTTGCAGTTATCCTATTTTTCTTATCTTAGCTGACTGCAGTCTTTTTCAGTACGCAGATTTCTCGCTATAATGTTAATTCAGAAATAAGTAATTTTTAGCAAAACATTCTTTTCCTAAGTCAGCGTTCATCGTTACTTCTGCCGCCATTAATTTTTGGTGACAACACCTGATTGCTCCTTTTTTACCACGTGACCCCAACGCTTTCGCAGAGGTACGCATGGAAGTTGAACATGTTGAACTTCATCCGTTCCGTCATCCATCGACGAACACCAGATGTCAATCAAAATGAATTCACTCGCTGATTGGAGAAACGCATACGCAGTAGTGGGAAGGGCCTTAATTTGGAATACTTTGTCAGACATTAAAGAATTTTTTATTAACAAACTCAACGATTTCAAAACGAGCAATAGCAACACTGTACGAAAATAAAAACATTTTAATTTTTATCTCCAGCGCGCGAGACTGTGTCTCGGAAATTCTAAAGATATGCTCATTTTAAAATTATTTTGCGATATTGCTTGTAATTGAATTTTATGGTTTAAGTGCAAAGAACATGATATTTAATGAATAAAGGTAACATACAAAACGTTAAAAAAAGTCTTTTTGGGCATAATGTGAAATCAGAAAGCTTTCCTTTTTTTATTATTAATTTTTAGTTCATACATTTTATAAATTATTAATTCGTTTCTTACAACTCACAAATTGAATATCTATATTTTCCAGTAAACGTACATTTAAGATATCGTTTTCGGCATTTGATACTTAAATATCATACGTACCAATGTAACTTTCATCTAGCATTTCTATCGCTAAAATAATTTGATCTAAAATTAATGAAAAGTGTTAAAAATTAAAAAAATAAAACTGAGTTATTAAAATTCGCATATATCTTGCGGATAATTAATTGCATCTAACAACTCACATTTTTATTATTGTGTTCAATACAGATGTGTTTATTCAATGAATAATATTAACCTCAAGTAGTATTTATTTATTTGCAGAATCTATTCAATGTCAAAGTTTATAATATTTTACAGAAATTTAATCTGCAATGATTATGTTAGAAATAATGTACGAAACTGTTTCGGAAAATTAATGACAAATGCAGTGTATTTATTGCTTTGCCATGGAATAGAAATGCAGACATAAAAAAAAAAAAAAGATGATGCATTGCGTCTGTTTAAAATAAAAAAGCAATAAGTTTAACGTTGACGACCGGGACAAAACCATTAAATTACATCCTGCATAAGAAAATAAAAAGAACTGAAGCAGAACACTCCTGTATCATAATTCACAAAGTCGAAGACTAAACAAAAATCGGACAGAGCAAAAACTTCAGTTACGACACATGATCAAGGCAAAGTTCGCGGACGTTAATAATTGTGTCAGTGAGCACTCACTCACTCACTTCAAAATGTCTACAGCTGTGGCTTCAAAACAACACGCCGCTTAGATAGTCAGCCTCAAAGCTAATGACTGAAAAAACAACATTGCCTTCAAACAACACATCATTTCAAGTTTATATTGAGAAGACCGTTCGAAGTATTTTAAATCTTTCCAATTGCAGTCCTGAAACGATGCCGATGAAAGAAATTAAACAAATCCTTTTAATGAATTATTTTTGTTAATACATGTGCGCAGAAATTTAATTTGACAAATAACCTAACCTAGCCATTCTGTTTTTAAGACTAGACAATAAACCTAACGCATCTAAAATACTATTTAAAAAAAAAAAAAAGATTCGAAATGAAATTTAAAAAAATCTGAAAGATTTCAGATTTTAAATTACGTCCAAAGGCGCGTTTTTTTAATGTTTCGTGTGCTACCTTTTTTATTAAATATCATGTACTACGTACTCAAACCATAAAATTCAGTTCAAAATCAATATCGCAAAATCATTTTAAAATGAACATATCTTTAGAATTTCCGTAAGTCTCGTGCGCTGGAGATAAAAATGTTTTTTTTTCCGTACAGTGTTGCCATTGCTCGCTTTGAAATCATTTAGTTTGTTAATCAGAAATTCGTTGAAATGTTACAAAACATAAAATCGATAATAAAGCAAATTTCAAATTCAAAATTAGGGCTTCCAGATGCCCATATTCGCAGTAGGATTACGTCATTCAAAATTCGATGGCTCTAGGTTTTATCACAATGCGAGAAACATGCATACATTTATGCAGATTTTTCATTTTTTAAAATTTAATGCAGAGCGATAACGTTCAGTGGCAACAATTTGAAAAGTGAAACGGGCATTCAGAGTGAATCGACGCAAAATCGCAAAACGAAAGTAATAGTCCTTCGGGACTAAATCCCTTTGGACTAATAAAAACAAAACAAAAAAAAAATTTGAAAGGTTTCACATTTTAAATTACTTCCAAAGGGGCGTTTTTTTAACATTTTGTGTGTTACCCATATTTATTAAATATCATATTCTTCGCACCTTAACCATAAAATTCAGTTCAAGAGCAATATCGCAAAATAATTTTAAATGGAGCATATCTTTGGAATTCCGGATACAGTCTCACGCGCTGGAGATAAAAATATTTTTTTCTCTACAACGTTGCCATTGCTCGCTTTGAAATCCTTGAGTTTGTTAATCAAAAATTCGTTGAAGTTTTACAAAATACGAAATCGATAATAAAACAAATTCCAAATTTTAAATTTGGGCTTCTACATGCCCTTATTCGCAGCAGGATTACGTCATTCAAAATTCAATGGCTCTAATTACCGTCGTTTTATCACAATTCGAGAAACATGCATACATTTATGCACAGACTTCATTATTTAATTTCTTTAAATATAATACAGGGCTGTAATATTTGTTGGCAGCAGTTTGAAAAGTGAACCGACAGTTAATGTTTCCGACGCAGAATACCGAAACGAAAGCAATAGTCCTTCAGGGGCAAAGCCCCTTTGGACTAAAAATAAAACAGTTATATATTTTTAGCCTACAGGAGCGTTATCTCAGAAGAGTTACTAATTTCGTTTTGGCATTTTGCGTCGATTCGCTATGAACGGCGAATCACTTTGAAATTGTTATCACCAAATATTATCTCCCTGTATTATATTTAAAGAAATTAAATAATGAAAAATCTGCATAAATGAATATATTTTTCTCGCATTGTGATAAAACAACGGCACCCAGAGCCATCGAATTCTGAATGACGTACGTCTCCAACCGAATATGAGCATCTGGTAGCTCAAATGTGGAATTCGAAATTTGTTTTTTTATCGATTTCATATTTTGTAAAGCATTTATGAGTTTTTAATTAAGAAATTCAACGACTTCAAAGCGAGCAATGACAACACTGTACCAAAGGAAAAAAATCGTTTTTATCTCCAGCACGCGGGATTGTATATCGAAAATTCTAAAGATGTGCTCATTGAAATATTTTGTGATATTGCTATTGAATTGAATTTTAGGGTTTAAGTGCGAAGAACACGATATTTAATAAAATAGGTAACACACAAAAAGTTAAACAAAAGCCCCTTCGGGCGTAATATAAAATCTGAAAGCTTTCAGTTTTTTGTTTAAATTTTTTTGTATGTATAAATGTTTTTGCTTTAAAAATTGATGTATAGCATAGAAGATTTCAATGCCAGCTTCATTAGCGCACCAAGAAGGAGTCGTCAAAATGAAACGAAATTTTACATACGTAATGACTGCTTTGATATGAGTAAATGATAAAGGAATCAAAGAAAAAGGATAATTTATTTCAGAGAAAAAGGCAAAAGAACGGAGGAGTTAATACTCCGTTGGACACCCTCTAGCGCGAATGCCGATGCGATA
>KK121273.1:1042117-1075672 GCA_000611955.2 Stegodyphus mimosarum | reverse complement strand
TTTCGTTTCATATTTGCTGTAACCTTGCCTCTAGTTTGTTCAAACTCGTGGGATGCCCAACTCGTCGTCCTAAATGATCCCAGATATGCTTGATTGGAGACAAATCTGGGGATCGGGCAGGCCACGGAAGGGTAGTAACAGTGCGGAGACAGTCTTGTGACACCCTTGCCGTATGAGGCCGAACATTGTCTTGTTGAAAAATGGCTCCTGGGAGCCGTTGCATGAGTGGCAACACATGTGGTTGCAGGATTTCAGGAACATATCGCTGGGCTGTCATAGTGCCAGGGAAGAATACTAGGGGTGACCGTGTATTGTAAGCAATGGCACCCCATACCATCACACCAGCTGTGGGAGCGATGTGTTGCTGTACAGAAAAAGCAGGATTGAGACGTTCACCACGGGCTCTATACACACGAACATGATTGTCATCACTGCCTAGACTTAAGCTGAATTCATCGCTAAAGACGAGCTGGTTCCATTCCGCTGCAGTCCAGTTTCCTCGTGCTCGACACCACTCCAAACGAAGGAGTCGATGAGTGGGCATCAAGGACAGCATACGTAATGGGTGCCGCGATACCAATTGTCCTTCCGCCAGGCGCCTTCGTATGGTTCGAGAAGACACAGGGGCCCCTAGTGAAGGCGCTACCTGTGCCTGGATGGCGGCCGATGAAGCAGTTGGCTGTATGCGTGCATTTCTTACGATGTGGCGGTCTTCTCGACGACTGGTCTGTCGAGGGCGTCCTGAGCCTGGTCTTCGTGTACGTGACATCTCTCGGGTCCACTGGTCCCAACACCTCCTCACAACACAATCAGAGCGGCCTAATTGACGAGCTACTCGCCTACCTGACCACCCAGCTTCCATCTTCCCGACGATTCTCCCCCTCTCAAACTGCGACAACTGCTCATATTGTCTTCGAACACGGCGTAATGGCATGTCTACCTCAGCTCTTCCTTTGTAAATGATTCAGCACACTCAAACAAGCTTTGGTTACCTGTTTTATACTCCACAGAGTACGACGTTCAACGCCTTCTACCGGCTATACGTAATGCGCAATCAGGCTGCATTTCTAATCATTTGCATATCTTCCCGGCATGTACCTTCATTGCAAGTTTCGTTACGATCCCGCATTTATTTCTTGGTGCGCTAATTTTTTTGTCCATGAGTGTACTTGGATATTACTCACAAAGATGATCTAAACATTCTTTACACTTATCATAATAGATTTACAATGTGACAAGATTAATAGTTACACAATTTTCGTGTTTCCAGGCATTTATTTCACTGAATCTAGTTCAATTCGAAAATTTCTATGCAAATGATGCATCGAGTGCCTTGATGTTTATCTCGAGTATGACGATATTGAATGCCTAACTTTATTTTCTGTATTTTTTTAAATAAATTTGTAGAGACATTAGGTTATTTAGAAGCAGAAAAGATGAAAAATGAACAATGCCTTGGCCGGGACTCGACCACGGACTTCTCGAATATGCGCCGAGAGTGCTGACCACTACACCACGAAGGCGGGAGGAATACCTTATAAATTAATCATTTTATGCAGTAAATGTTAAAATTCCGCTTCTCTGTGCTTTTCGTGAAGACAGATATACTAAGAAACTATGAAGGCCATCCTCCCACGCGGCTTTTCTACTATAACGGCTAAGGCATCCATCTACCAGTTGGAAGGCTATGAGTTCAATATCTAACAAATGCATTGTTAATTTTTCAGAATCCGTCTCACAAAAACTAATTAATATGTAATAACAATGTACGATGTTGTTTGGAGGTACCTGATTAAATTAATCTTGTATTTTTACGGCAATGCAAGATGAAAAGAATTTAATCAAATGTTTAAGAATCTTAATACATATTTAAATATTAATACTAAAACCCGTACCTATACTTAAGATACAGTAACACTCCGAACAAATACTAATTTAGAAGTCAAATAACAAAAATTAGCGTTATATTTTCAAATTTTCACAGGACTACTTTCGATGGTTTTACCGAACCATCATCCTCAGCTGCAAACGCGCAAATGAACGAAATAAGATATAACGATTAGATAAGATAAGATATGAAAACCTGGACAGGAGACAAGCTACTAGCGCCATCTGTTGATGAAACCAGAACTAAAACATAATTTCTTTAAAGGCTGAAGGCAAAGATGGATTGGAATTAGAGTCGTTAACTAGAACAGAAAGACTTTTTGAATGTGAATTACCTCTAGAAAATCCATAATTTTGGCAGCAGAGAAATTAAAAGTGTGATTTTCGGACCAACAATTTTGGGCAACAGAAGACTTCTGTGTTTCTTTTTTTCTAGCAATTGCCTCGTGTTCCTTAACTCGAAATTTTAAGGCTCTCTTAGTTTGCCCAATGCAAATTAAACCACACTGGCAAGGAATCCTGTAAATACACCAGGAATTCACATCCGGAATAAAGTCCTTGAGTATGGAACTCGAAATTTTATTGATGGGGGAATAAACGACCCGAAAGTTAAATTTCTGTAAAATACGTGCAACTTTATAGCTAATTGATGAAAAGAAGGGAATGACAACAGAATTTTTATAATCTCCTAAAACAAGAGTCTGCCTTTTAGTGTGTTGAGATGAGAACCTATACGTTTAATCTGTAACAAGCATCGATGAAACGTTGTGTGTAGGACTGTTAATGTAGGAAAAATGCAAAGAAATACCCCTATATTATCCTATACGGGGTAATGTTAAGATACATCATACGGTGCAGTATTTAGTTCTTCTGGGTAGATTACCAGATAACTTGGCTCTCTCATGTAACAATCCAAATCACTTAGACTCTAGAATTCCATATTAATAACGTTAACAGCAAGCTGGAGTATACCCTCACAGCTACTCAAGATGTGGTGTAAGATAATGCCCGAAAGAATCGTGCTTCATGAAATCGCTATATGGGGAAGAAAATCATTCTGGTATGTGAAAATATATCATATTAATAGGCAAAGGGCCCATGTTAAGCGGTCTTAAGCCTCTATAATGGAAAATAAGCAACAACAACAACAACAAAAAAGGCGAAAGGGGGGAAAGGATTGATTATTTTAGAAAACGCTGTGCTGGTCAGTACTTTACTGCTTAGAAGGTTTAACATGAACTGGGATTCCGCATTTACATACCTTGGTCTACAATTTCAACTAGCATGCCAAACAGGGAATTTCAGTTTATTTAATGAAGGCAAGAAGTCATTCATTCCAATGAATTCAGGAGTTAACAAATGGACCGAAATAAAATGAAGGCATGGGCAGTGACTTAGGTATATACTTGCACTGTCGCTTGTTCACAAACATGAAAGCCAAACAAACCAAATTTTTCTTCCAGGTTGAACTGGCTGCTCTTCATGAGGAGCTGTATAACCATCCATAGCCTCACAATTAATATTCACTTAGATTCTGCTTCCAGCATACAGGGCATCCAGGGTACATGCAATCTCCCATTTGTAGAGTTAATATTCCCCCTTTTCTTCACATTCTTGTAGATAAATTTTATGCAAGCGTGTTGTGTGTTACGTGCCATTCCTTCCAGCTTTCCATGTTCTTTTTTAATGTATTTTCCTTCTTCACTAGAGGAGTATATGCGCCGCCCGTACATTGGATTACAATTTGGTACAGCAGTTATCCATTGTAATCCAATGTATACTGGATTGTACATGTATACTGGGTATATACATACAGTAAACTGTATATCCAGTATACTTATGTATATAATGTACACTGGATACATTGTAATCCAATGTATACTTGATTACAATGGATAACTGTTTTATCCGTTGACTGAACATTTATGCTGAAGAGCGTTATAAAGGGACTGTAAATGTATTAACCGTCCATTCAAGACGTATAGTATCAAAAGGCCGTGGTGGAGCAAGGATGATACAAATTTGATTACCCTTAATGTTGCCTCATGTAACGAAGTTAAGTACTTAGATAAACACTCGAAAATAAAACACGGAAAGTGGTCTTGTTTTTTCTCGTACATTACTTATCAGTTTGTAATTTCAAAAATAAAGCCGTTTGAGTTTGGACCATTCATTCTGCGTAAACATCTTTAACAAACAAAAAATCATGAGTTAATCAGCTCGTTAATGAAGCAGTTACATCAGCTCGTTAAAATCATTTCAGTAAACAACTTTGTTATGAGCTCTTAAATTTTAGGATTCATTATTAGTGGTATTTAGAATCGGCATGAAAGACCCACTGGAAGGAGCACAAATGTTATAAATTACTGCTATATGTAATAAAGTTTTATCATTTATTCGCGCTATAAATGACAAGTGTGGTGCAATGAAGAAGAATCAAAGTTAAGTATGTATCTTGTTTTTTAGTTTAAAAGAAAAGCTTTGAGCCATTTACCATCTTCCGGGGTCAAAGGACAGAATCATGTGCCAGTAAGGGATAATATCTAATGACGTATTCATATGGAAATAAATTCACTAGCATTTCTTTATATGAGCCGAACCAAATTACACTGTTTCATTGCCTAATACGTGATTGCTTTGCTAACTTAGAAAAAGCGCATCCTTGAAATAGGACGGAAATGTGATATCATACATTACCTCTAGTGTATTTGTCAGGCATTCTTTCTAGTAAATTAGCAGTTTAAAGAAATCGCTAGCAATTCTTTAGAGCTTCTGAACCATTAGCAATTTACATCGATAGATAAGAACATTTTTTCGAGACCTTTTAATACAGAATGTCAGTTACGAGAAAACTAAAATATTATAAGAGAGAAATAAAAATCTAAAAGCCTCAAATTTCATACAGTCTCAGGTTAGATCCTTAAAGTTGGCATAAATTGATAATCTCTTCGGGATCTCTTCGTTCGGGTTAACTGTCAGTAACTCAAATTACAAATCACTATCAGCCAAATCTTTTAATCGGAATCGATAACCTTCGGTTTAAATTCTGACCAACAATGAGTTTGCTACACATACATTTATTATTTTAAAAAATTACTGAAACTGGTTTTAAAAAATTTGTTTGGAGATATTTTGAAAATTTAATTATTTTTTAAGAATTGAGGAGCTAAAATGTAACTTCTGTAAGGAATTCTGGAGAAAACATTATGTATGTACTGAATTATGTATGTAAGTTCTGAATGTAATGCAGGTGAAGGGATTTTATTTTAATATTTACTGTTTTTACTTCAACAAAAAATAGTTAAAAATGCAAGACTTCCTCTACGTGATTGCAAAATGTATTTATTTCCTATTTGCCTAAAAAACAACTTGCTTCTATTTTAACTAAAACAATGAAACCATTTTTACTTCCTTCCACGAAGTAAAGGAAGTATTGCAATCGCGAAAATTTCCGGGTACCATATTTCAACGAAAACCTCCATGTTGATCGGTATCGAATGCAGTTTAATCATGTTTTTGAGTGAAATCTGTACGTAAGGACAGAATAAAGTATTCTTCTTCCCGAAACGAATTATGAAACTGATTTGAAATGGGTTCAGTTTAGTTTTTTTACAGACGTCACGAAAAAACGTACGTACGTATATACATATCTCGCATAACTTAAAAACGAGTAGCCTTAGAACGTTGAAATTTTGTATACAGGACTGCTATAACATATAGTTGTGCACCTCCAGTTTTGGTGGCAATCGGCAGCCCCAAAAGTATACAAATATATATACCCACTCTGTTACTCGGCTCCGTGAGTTCAGATTTTTTATTCTTATATGTTGGTAAATAGCGCGTTTTTTGCTTAAAATTGATTGAATTGTGTTGCTCTATAATCTTCCGGTTTAGGTTTTTTAGGCATTTAGTTAACTTGAATATAATAGTTGCGGAATTATCAACAATTTAAAAGTTGTGTAAGTGCGGCTAAGCCTAATTTTTTACCACAGCAGCCATATTTGTTTACATTTGAAACTTAGTAGGATAGCGGATTTGTTGCCAATCTAGAGAAACTAAGCTTAGCAACAACAAAGATAACATCTTCTTTCATTATTGGGAATTAAATCATGCTTAATTCCTTGTGGAATTATCATTTAAGTTATTTAAATTGTCCCATATATTGGCTCAACATAGCGTCCACAACATATTAAGTCAGTTTTTACGCACTCGGTCCCTTTTTGTCGAGTGGGATGAAAAGGAAACTTTCAGTTTCGTGCACCAAAAAATCTACCTTCGCGCCGGCTGGCCGAATTACTTGTTTTTGCTCAGAAACTGTAATTTTAATTGTAAACATTTTTCTTTTGTTTTAACAGTAGTTTATATTTTAAATTTTTCTGTATTTTTTCAATTTTTAATAAAGATATTTTGAGGTTTTGTGTATTTTTGCCTTCTAGCGAAGGGAAAACTGAAATAATTGAATGATAAATATATCTGCAATAAAATTCAAGGAAATAAGTTTCAATGAAATGCAGCAAAAAATGAGTATAATTTAATATTCCGTACAAAGGAAGTCATCAGATTTTTTTCATAGATTTTAAAACTATGCATATAATACAATTTAATTTTAATCTTAGCAAAACTGAACAATGAAATGGCTTTTTGCGTAATAAAACGCGTAACTTGTTCATTTCCAATTAAATATCAAATTATAATTTCTAGACACACGCTCACTAAAATTAATCTATTAGATCCTTAAAAACATGCATTGCACTGTATTAACATATTATAATATTTAAATAAAGAAAAAATTAAATACTGTCATAAATTAACATGAATAATTGTATTAGATTAGAAAGAAAAATAAGAGATGTTGATAACTGGAGCTTCGGTTAGCTGAAATCCATATAAAGAGAATATTGCTGTTAATTATTTCTGATTCTTCAAATGTAAAGATTATCTCAAGTTTGCTGCGACTTTTGGAAAAACTTTTCATAAACTGGGAAAGGTTATTTCTCCTAAATTTACTTTACTAACTTCGAAATTTTAATTCGCTTATGATTTATATTAAAGAGTCTTATTGAATATTTTTAAAGAAAAAAGTGCTATCGTACCAAAAGAAACACAAGTGCATTCTTTCAGGGATATTTTAAGAGCACCTCAATGCCGACAGTTAATGGGTTCCAAACTTCAAGAAGGGCTCCTGTCATGCCTTCGTTGTTTTAAGCCTTTTGAAATCTGAACATGCACTGAAAATTTCAACTCAAAAATCAACATGCATCGATCACAATATGCTAAAACCTCACAGCAAGATTGCGTATCTAATGAATGATCAAGCGGCAAGGTAATAATGCAGAAAGGTACAGCTATCTTTTGTCCATCAGAATTCCCTGTAAATATAACATAAGTTACAGAAGCTAAATATTGATTAAGTGGGAATATGAATGTGTACACAACAAACAAAATAGTACAAGAAGCAATTTCAGTTTATAGTGTGGGGCAAAAGTAACAGTTCAAGAGCTTTTCATTTCCAAGAAATCGACTCGAGATGCAGAAATGTGGCCAGATAATGTGGACGGTTTTTATATTTATCAGCCAATCTAATTATTTTTCCTTTACTGTCACTTCTATTTTCGTCGATATTTGATAGATTTATAAGGTACATAACAAACAGTGATACGGTACATAACAGTGATAAGGTTTTATACGGTACATAACAACATAGTGATTTATATGGTACATAACAACACAATTATTGAATATGAGAGAGAACTTTAAGCAATCACCGCTGAATGTCACTTCTATTTTCGTAGATATTTGATTGATTTATAAGGTACATAACAAACACTGATACGGTACATAACAGTGATGCGGTTTTATAAGATACATAACAACACAATTATTGAATATGAGAGAGAGCCTTTAGGCAGTCACCGCTGACTGTCACACTACGAATTAGCTTATGAATTTATATGAATCAGCTTTATTCTTGGTTAGTCTTTCTCACTTTTGTGAGATAAGGTCTTGAGCGAAAACTTAGAGACAGGTTTTTCTCATAAATCTCATATTTTAAATACTTAAATTTTATTTTATCGTTTTTGTTCTGTTAATTCTACAAGCACACAAGCAGTCTTTCTGTTATTATACGAGCTGTTTAAATTGTCAGACTGAGGAATTAAATAAAAAGGTTTGTTTTAAATCTTCTTCTGAGATGATGTTATTTTACTGAAAGACTAGTCGTCTTCATACTAGAACACAGAAATTAAAACTTACGGCAATTAGGTCCCAAACAAATGCAGGCAATAATTTTACAGTTGTTTTAATTCAGGATAGTTCAATACATTGTAAGGTTTATCTTGTGGTAATTAACAGTTATTTTAAGTTTTGTATCTTTCCTATCTTATTCTAATTTCAGCTTACAATTTCTTGCCAGAATGTAATTTCAGAAACGCAGATAATGCAAATAAGAAAGATAACTATTTAAGTCGTGACTTAACCAACTTCAAAAGAGAGAGTTTGATTCTCTGACTAGCGCGCGTTTGCCTTCTGGCGACGTCTCTCTTAGCTGTTATTACGCTCGGCCATATCTTAGGCCTTTGCTAGGCTTCGCCGATTTAATTAATACTTAGGGGCCAACTAGTTAGATTTTGATAGCTTCGGCTATATCCTTTAAGAGCTTTAGTTAAGCTAATTTTAGTTCAAATTATTAGTATTTAAGTTCAAGCCCGAGTGGCGGCTTTATGTAAAGTTCCAAGTCGGAACTGATTGTAAATATACTGAGTAATAAAGGGTTTTAAACCGTCCTTAAGTCTCACGTGTTCTGTTCACACTTAAGCGATTATTCGCTTGTTAAGTGTTCGTGGAGTTTGAAGTTAGAACTAAAGATTGAAAGAGAAAACCTCACAATATATTTATGATGAGAAATTGGCATTTCCTATTATACGTTATACAAAAGTTCTAGTTTATATACCAGATGTAAATCACAGAGTGGGATTTTGGAGGGATTGTCAAGTGCGATATTTAACAGTGGTTCGTGAACTTTCTGTATTTGTTACGGATGAAGAAAATTATCCTGTGTGTTAAGAAATTTAAAAATCAACTTCACAATGCCTCAATTATTGTTTGATATCCTTTTCCTTATTTTACCTTATATTTTAGAGGCTGCTATAGCCAGTCATTCATCTGATAACGAAAGTAACACGAAACAGCAAAAAGGATTGAAGATAAGTTCGTATTTTTCAAGGAAACACGAGAAATCTTTATATACCTTATATTTTTCTTCTCTTTGCACGAATTTGATTTTTAAGATACAATAAAATATTCAGTAATCGCTCTAAAAGTCTTTGGTATGATACAAAGATTCTTTACTTTAAGAAACACTGTCAAATTCTAATTAGGTATTCATACTTAACACTAAAAACGTCATTTGAAACCAGAGTTAAAAATCTTAAAAGCTAATGCAAGGTAATCGTAATTAAACTTGACCTATACAGAGCAGCCTGTAGCTGTAATTAAGATGCGGATTGATTCAAAATTTGAGAAATAGAGTTCAAAAGATGCGTTAAGAGATTCCGTAAAAAATGTTAAAAAAATCTCAGCGTGTTACAAACAATCTCCAAATTTCAGTACAAGCATCGTTCATTTGTTACAAACTATTTAGCAATGTAAAGCATTTTGTTCATAGTGGGCCCCCTGAGAAAGGTGTAAAACGTGAAAGCAATGAACAGGGTGTTCACCAGCTGATCGCAGAAGATCGCCAGTGATCTCTCGCACATGCAACGTTGTATGGTCTTTTAGGTCAGCCGAAATTACAAGTTTAGCCCGATAAATCACGCTCTTTAACCAAAATACCAAAATCACAGAGTGGGAGATTGGGAGAATGGTCCGGCCAAGAAGTGAGAAATTAACAGCTAATTACTTTGTCATCGGCAAAATGGTGCCGCACAAACCTCTTTATACAAATTCCATTATGTGGAGAGACACCATCCTACATAAAAGTGTTAGACCCAAAGCATTTTGTCTGCTGAAGTTGAGGTAAGACGAAACTGTTGAACATGACACGATATCTGAAGGCCGTTACAGAGCATGTTACAGGGACATTGCCGTGATTTTCTTCAAAGAAAAATAGCCCAAGGTTAAACTGGGAACTGAAATAACAGCAGATGGTAACTTGTTGATGCAAGTGTAGTGGAATTGTGTGGAAGGCATGGGGCATTTCCATGGCACAAATTCTACAATTATTCACCGTTCCATTGAAATTCACCGTTCCATTAAAATAAAAATGGGCCTCTTTACTCCAGAGGATGTTACATGGCCAGGAGACATCGATTTCCATTCAAGGAAAATACGTCATGGCAAAAGATAAGCGACGGTCAGTGTCGGTAACAAGCAACTGCTAGTTCTGATTGATCTTAAACTGTAAAAATTGCACTATTTTTCTCAGAATCTTCCACGGTGTTTCATATGATATGCTAATTGGGGTGACGCTGCACGTGCACCATTCACATCATGATCGTTCTTCAATGACTACTCGACAACGGCTATTGCTATCTCTGAAAGGGTAACCTATTTTTATTCAGTTCCTGTCAGATCTGTATAATCTGTATAAGACTTTATCTATTTAGGTGTTATGATGCAGTTATCATTTCTGATCCCTACTTTTACAGACATAAATCGTTAATAAAATATGTACTTTAAAGTGCGATTTTGATTTCACATCTCAATAACGATGGTTTATACTTGTTACTTTATTTTCAAATTAGATATTTTTATGTGTTTCAGAATTTCTTATGCTATATATGGCTCTTTTTTATAATAAAATTAATGATCGGAATAAGTTACATTTTGAAATTTTTGAAGTCATGCAGTAAATGGTTAATTCATTGAATCCAGAAGACAGAAGCTAATTGAATTTTTAAATTTCATTAACTACTAAAATATTGAATTGATGTTATTTCTAATAGTAAATATTCAATGTATTTCTAAATAGGAAGAAATGGATCTCCTTTCACCAGGTGAAAGTGTTTCGTGCCGTTATCTCTGGAGTCACAACGATTTATTGAAACTTCCCACAAACAAAAACCGAATATCTCTGAAGTAATTATCTCTCATTAAGCAAGTGTTCAATTTTATCAGTTATTGAAATTACTGTATAAAGTTAAATTTTTAGTCCAAAGGGACAATTTGCCCAGAAGTGCTATTAATTTCGTTTTGGCATTTTGCGTTCAAAACTTTAAATGCCCATTTCACTTTTCAAATTGTTGCCACCAAATATTGCCGCCCTGCGTTATATTTAAAGAAATTAAATAATAAAGAATCTGCATAAATGTACATATGTTTCGCGCATTGTAATAAAACAGCGGTACCTAGAGCCATCCAATTTTGAATAACGTACGTCTCCACCCTAATATGGGCATCTGGAAGCCGTAATTTGAAATTTGTTTTATTATCGGTTTCATATTTTGTAACACTTTAACGAATTTTGATGAATAAGCTCAACGATTTCAAAGCAAGCAATGACAACTCGCTGTACGAAAAAAAAAAAAAAAAAAACCTTGAAAGCTTTCAGATTTTACATTACGCCCAAAGGGAAGTTTTTTTAACCCTTTTTGTGTTACCTTTATTTATTAAATATCATATTCTTCACACCTAAAAACCATAAAATTCAGTTCAAGAGTAATATCGCAAAGTAATTTTAAATTGAGCATATCTTTAGAATTTCCGATACACAGTCTCAGGCGCTGGAGATAAAAACGTTTTTCTGTACAACGTTGCCATTACTCGCTTTGAAATCCTTGAATTTGTTAATCAAAAATTTGTTAAAAGTTTTACAAAATATGAAATCGTAATAAAACAAATTCCAAATTTTAAATTTGGGCTTCCAGATGCCCTTATTTGTAGTAGGATTACGTCATTCAAAACTCGATGGCTCTAGGTACCGTCATTTTAACACAATGCGAGAAACATGCATATATATTTATGCACAGTCTCCATTATTTAATTTCTTTAAATATAATACAGGGCTGCAATATTTGGTGGCAATAGTTTTTGGCAAGTGAACCGACATTTAATGTTTCCGACGCAAAATGCCAAAATGAAAACAATAGTCCTTCAGGGACAAAGCCCGTTTGGACTAAAAAAAAAACACTTTTATCTTTAGCGCGCGAGACTGTGAATCGAAAATTTTAAAGATATGTTCTTTTAAATATTTTGTGATATTGCTGTTGAAATGAATTTTATGGTTTAAGGGCGAAGAACATGATATTTAATAAATAAAGGCAGATTAAATAAAGGCAGTGTTTCAGATTTTACTATTATAAAATCTGAAACTTTTAGATTTTCTTATTAGTTATTGAAATTATTGTATAAAGTTAAATTTTATTAGTTATTGAAATTACGGTGTAAAATTAAATTTTCTCAGTTATTCAAATTACTGTACACTGTTAAATTTTGTCAGTTATTAAAATTACTCTATATAGTTAAATTAAAAAATTTTATCAGTTATTGAAATTACTCTATAAAGGTAAATTTCTTAGTTATTGAAATTACTATATAAAGTTAAATTTTATTAGTTATTGAAATTTCTAAGTGAAATTAAATTTTGCCTGTTTCTGAAATTACTGTATAAAATTAAATTTTATTAGTTATTGAAAGTTATGTTTAAAAACAATCGAGTTTCTTTTCAGCTAATGCGATTATTTTAATCTTTAGGATTACTAATTATTTTGCACAGAAAGAAAAGTTAGCTGATCTACGAGTAGAGCGCTAATTATCATGAAATAATGAAATAATTTTTTACAGATTCTGACTTAAAAGTTTACAACTTCCACTACAATATATTTTAGAAAAACGTTCGTAACCAGATTCTGGGAATTATGAAGCAAAAACGTACTTAAAAGACATCTGCTGTGAGCCATCATTAGCACTGCATGAAAGCTTGCGTGAGCATGATATAATTGTAGCAAAATCTTGAGGTATAAGTCATTATTAACAAGCACTAGAAGTTTGTGACGTGATAGCAGATGTTAAAGCCCGAGTCTGCAAGCGTCATTCAACGTCTATTAAGTATTTAGAATGCTCGGACGGTACAGTTGAAAAAATAAAATTTTCCTATTGTTTTCATATTATTCGCGAAACAGAAGCCATTATTATTCAGGAAAATAGCTGGACGTATGTCAAAAAGAGTGCCAAA
This sequence comes from Stegodyphus mimosarum, assembly GCA_000611955.2. Classification (NCBI taxonomy): domain Eukaryota; kingdom Metazoa; phylum Arthropoda; class Arachnida; order Araneae; family Eresidae; genus Stegodyphus; species Stegodyphus mimosarum. Next base: position 1,062,615 of record KK121273.1, on the reverse strand, counting down.
TTCTGCAGGGCGAAACCGTCACATATATTTTCTAACAACCATTAATCATCCGTTTCCGTCTTCATAATCAGAAAGAATGAAGCCCTGGGCATCAGATGTTTTCCATCGCAGATATGCAGAAAAGTTAGCTTATGTTTCCAAATCCTTTTTGTTTTAGTCTTTATTTAAACTATTTATTTAATATCTCGCGCAACGGTTGCTCGTTGATTTGCTTCTTCTACTCATTTGTTAGAACTTAACTAACCCAACTATTTGCAATTTATTTACAAATTCTCTTGCATCATTAGCCATAATATATAAGTATCCTGATCATTTTAATGTACAGTATAAAAAGCGGATAGCTCTAAGGAAGGAGATTTTAATTTACTTTGCAAGGTTTGGTTTATTTGATTATGGCACAGCACTCGAGGGCTATTTGCCTAAGGAGAAAAATGTCTTCGTGGAGGGCTTTTTAATGGAAACTGGCTAGTATCCATGTTACAAAGATGAAAGCCAGGAAAATGCTTATGGCAACCAGCCCGTTCGCCAGTAATCGGACTCAGGTCGAACTATCAGCGTTTAGCGATTTTACCACTCGTTCGTTAGTGGGCCTTAATTTAGCAAGAACTAAGAGAAAATAACTGTGAAGGAAACTGCTATGAAATAATGGAGCTGAAACCGAATGTAACTGCTATGAGTAAGAGAATTATAAAATTTTAAATTATAAATGTACACCTAATTCTCGTTGTACGCGTTTTTGAATTGTGCGGTTCCGCTTATTTTTCTTGTTTACAGAGTACCTTTTTTAACAAAAATATATATTTTTTAACAAATATGTTTTAAAAGTCTATAGCAATCAGAAAATCTAATAGGTAAACTACAGACACTATAAAGATTAAAATATTTAAAAATATTACATAGGTAGATACTATTAGGCATTTTATTTCAGAACAGGCGACGTGAAAAATGAGGAATGCTCTTGCCGGGATTTAAATTCCAGACCCCCCGATTGGCACTCGAACAGGTTACCAATGATTTTCTTCAAAAACGTTACGGAAAAAACTTCGCGAACGAAAACGTCGCTAAGAAAACAACGCAAGGCGAAAACATCGTTATACAAAACACCGTAGGAGAAAACAAAGCAAAGAGAAAACATCGTCATCGAAAATACATCTGTTCAAAAACATCGCAGTTTTAAAACATCGTCGTTTAAAATATAGTGGTAAAAAATAAAGCCCCTGCAAATTATCGGAGACATGTGTTTTTCGAGTTTTAAAAGTTATAAATGTTTACTAGCATCAGAGCCGTACCAAGATAGTTTTTCACCTGAGGCAAAAATGTAAATGCCCGCCCCTGTATATATATATATCAAAATAAAGATAAAAGGAATTGTAAGTTAGAAACCTAGCGAAAATCGTAAAAATAATTTATAGTAGCCTATCAGTTCTCCGGAAAACACGATGAGTGACAATGCAAATTGAAATAATTTGATAATATAAACCTACCCATATTATAGCAAAAGTGAAAAAGCATACAAAAAATACAATTGTTAATCTCCTCTACTCAAAGCTTCAAACAGAACTTATCAAGGGAAAAGTGCTTGAAGCCCCAAGCTAAGTCAGTTAACAAAGAACATGCAAACACGTTTCGTCTGTCAGAACCCCTGAGACTCCAAACGGAGCTATAATTGTATTAAATAAAAGTAACTGTTTTAAATCAAAATATTATAATTCTTATAGCATAACTGTACCAAAATTCTTAAAGTATTTTTTAATCGTAACGTTATAAATTCAGAAGAATAATATACCCAATTATTTATAACTTTCAAATAAAAATATTAAAAAATCCTTTTTTCATAAATAAGAAATAACACTGAAATACACATTGCATTCATTTCCAGGTTTTCTTGCAATTCTTCCTATTGTTTTATTAATTTAAGTTTGCCGAAGCTTATTTCCCCTAATAATAATTGGCAAATTTAAAACCATAATTAAACTAATTTTCGAATCCGCATAGCCAGTTTGGCGCCCCTTCTAGTGATTCACCTGAGGCAGGTGCCTCACTTGCCTCATCCTTGTCCGGGTTCTGGCTAGCAAAATGATTTGTGAGAGCTGAAAGGAATAACGAATGTTTTTTTCTTCTACGTACGTATTTCTTTCTTTCTTTAAATAAATTTACGTTTTTGTAAAAAACGAATAAATTTTTGATAAAAAAGCAAGAAAGAAATTTAAGCATTCAACTGAAAACGAATAAGAAATTAATGCTTCTACTAACAGTTAAAGGAATTTTAGACTTATGTAATTAATTAAGTATTAAAGATCAATATTCAATTATCTCTTCTATAAAGCTGTATTGGAAGATTTAAAAAAAAATATAGTGTAAGAAAGATTAGAAAAGGGCAGATGAGTAACAGCGTGAGGTTACCTGTATTGAAATTGTTTAATTAGTTATAAAGCTTGATGATAATTTTCAAATAAAACTTAATAATAATTAATTAATTTTCTTTCACTTTGCTTATCTCACATTCTTTTTTATACTAGATGATTGTATTAATCATAAAAAGTATGAATTTAATAACCTGTTACTTATGTAAAATAATAGGATCTACGATAAAAAGTTTACGTTTCTAAAATGTTATTTCACAAACACATACAGACAGGGTCGCCTGTGGGTACGAAGCGCCTTTGTGCAAGTTGCATTTTAGGCATAATTTAATTTTAAAATTAAACTGTAAGTTATTCCGAGAAATTTCTATATTAAATACAAATTGTACTTGCACATAATCAAAATGCAATCATTACTTTAAAATAAACTGTCAGCGTGTTTCGAATTTATCTGACTTTTCTTCAATGTTCATAATGCATTTTCTACTTTCAAGACAGCAAGTCTGGTGTTAAACAAGCACCACAATGTCAAAAACCACAGAAACGGAGTTATTTGCAATTTATTCCTTATTTTATCGATTACCACACGACGTTTGTTTTAAAATTGTTTAAAATGATTATGCTCATAATGTAATTTAAAAAATAACTGATCATTAGAAAGCACTAAAGCACTATTTCTCTTCCAAATAATGATTAAATTCTCAAAAATAAACTTAAGAAAAGCAACAACCTTAGAGTAGCTTTTATTCAAGACACTATAGATTTCGACGGCAAACAGGTACAGGTACTAAAATCTGTCAGATTTTTGGAATATTTCTTTGTTTCCGATGATTAACCTCTTCCTATTTGCCCTCGAAGTCGATAGAAACTCGTCTGCTAACAAAGCGCCGTTTGTTATAACATAAGCCGTAAGTAAGAGACCGTGATTTGGTCATGGCTGTTATATAACACTAATGTCTTCCAGTATAGTAAAAAAATTTAGAATAAATATAACTAAACATATTACTAAAATAATGAAAGCATATTATATATTAAGTAATTGACAATTATGGAATACTGATGTTGATGAATCTCAGCTGCGAGAACTTGCGGAAAAAGATCAGTGTGCAACCTTTCCAGAGGTTGCTAAGGAGTTAAACGTTGGTGCATATCCATTAGTTAAGCTATGCCTCGCATAAACTTAACGTACAAGTTCAATTCCTGGATGCAGCATGAGCTGTTTCAAGCAGATGAGGACAGACATGTTCGAGCCTGCACTGATCGGCTCGAATATCAACGGAAGGACAAAATTCTGGAACGGATCGTCACTTGTGATTTAAAACGGATTTACATCAGCAGCACAAGCAAAAAAAGCTGGTTGGTCTTCGCCCGGTGAGCCAGTCGGCAGCGTCGCAAAGCACTGTTTGACTAACAAAAAGATTATATTTGGTGCGATTGCCGCAGTTATTATCCACAAAAAATATCTGCAAAAAGGTAAAACTCTCGACAGTGAAGTGTACAGCGAGATGCTAGTGCCTGTTGACACTGCTATCGAGGAAAAAGTCGGAATGAGTTCCGGCGCAAAAGGGTAATGTTTTTTCAAGATAAGGCAAGACCACATGTGTCTGCATTCACCAGCTGGACTCTGTACGGTCTCGAATGGGATCTTTCGCTATATCCACCAAATACCCCCAACATCGCTACTACGAACTTCTGCCTTTTTAACACCTGCAGCTACATCTTGCTGGTGCTTGCTGGTTCTGCACAGAACTTCCGAAATGAGGTTGATCTGTTTTTTGGACTCGAGAATACCAAGTTTCTGGGCCGAAGGCTTGAAAAACTACCAAAACGTTGGCAGAAAATCATAAATTTGGGTGGTGATTATTACCTGCACCAAAGGTACTGCTTTCATATTTTTTCTAACTTTATTAACCCCTTGACATACAAATAAAATACAAGTCCGAAGAATACCGTTTAATTTGGGCACTCATGTGCAAGCTTAGAAACAGAACGTTTTACTAAACAGAACGTTAACAGAATAATATATTGCCCGGCGTTCGCCGAAGTTCAGTTCTTGACGCCGAAGACAGTTCTTGACGTCTGGAAGTCGTCAAAGTCTACTATGGCACATGAAATCAGTGACGTCTCCCGGACGTTATTGTATGTCAGGGGGTTAAGGAGGTCTTTTTGGGGAAAACTTTCATTATAACCAGATATACATAAATCAGCATGATAGCAACTTAAATCACGAAACATATACTAAAAATTCAAATATATATGTATATATATATATATATGTTCATTTAAGTTATATGCATTTGAGTTTTTAAATATTAAAAAGGTTAATGGTAAATGTTTTAAACGTTAATGATAAATTTTCCAAAGTGTTAAACTGCAATCTGAATTTTACGGACTGCAGCCCTCTTTTTTTTTTAGATACGAGAATTTGTTCTTTTTCCATTGAAGTTTCGATTTGGTTCGAAACCAAGGAGCGTTATAACGAAAGAGCGCTGCGGTAATAAACAACGCATCGAAAATCAGATTTTCTGCTTTTTTTGCTGGTTGAAAGCTTGACACTCGTTTAATTAAAAACTTTAAGCATATGTTACTTGTTTTTAATCATGATTACAGATAATTATAATTCTCATATATCATGCTAAAGTCGAAATGCAGTTTTAACTACTCAATAACCGAAAGTTATAAAATATGAGGATTACTAGCCAATAATGGCAACCCAAGTTTCATCCTCCATTGGTCCATGACGCGGCAGCGATGAGAGATGCGAGAGTCGGTAGCTAACGAGATTAAGGGGTCCGCCGCATTTTCCACAGGCGAGCAAATAATTTAATTTGGGGCGGTGTGTCGACGACGGCCTTCCAGGTGCCGCCGCCCCGGCAGCGAGCGGGTGTGGACAATGTCACCTGCGCGTCTTTCCGACCAATGGCAGAAACTCGGCGCTGTCAGAAGAGTTTTGGACCGAGCTTGACAAACGTTGAGCAGACTTCTTCCTTCCACTCTTCTACACGGCTTCAATCTGACACAGATCCTGTACCAGGACACCATATAGCGATAATAATGTCGTGGTTGCAAACTCTATCGCGTACATAAATGTCTAGGGTGAGAAAATTAGATATATCACTCTAAATACTCAATTATGTTTATGAGAATTTGTAGAGTGAAGTATTTTAGTGAAGGCAGTTGTACGAGATGTTTTTATTGATCAGAATTAAATTATTTTTCCTTACTGATCATTAATTTTTTCAGGTCTGCATTGTTCAGGGTTTGCTGTGAGCCTCTCACTTATTACTACAAGATGTAACTCGGGTTGAGTAAATTTAAGCAGTCGACGTAAATGATGCGTCATTTAACCGAAATAATCTAAGAGTTAACATCCAAAGACACGCGCTGACAATCTAAAAAAATGTGCATTAAATTTAAAAGTATATTTGTTAGCAAATGCCAAAGAAAAAGACACAAAAATTTACATTTAAGGAAAAAGGATTAAAAAGAAAACACCTGTTAAAACATTTCGAAAGCTTAACAGTGTAAAAAACATTCTTACTATATTTTCTATTTTTATTTCTCTCTATAGCTCACTATAACAGAGTCATGATGAACTTATAGTAATTGAATATATTGAATAGTATATAAGGTATTTCTCACCCCTTCTTAGCATGCCTTCGTAGTGCACCGGTCAGCAAACTCGGCGCGTAATCGAGAGGTCCGTGTTTCGAGTCCCGACGAGAGTACCGCTCTTTTTTATGTTTCCTGCTTCAAAATAAAACTAATGTCTCTACAAATATATGTTAAATGCGCCATCTTCGAATCATCCGTTTTGGTAACAATTTATGCTTTTTGCCCAAAAGAAGGAGCAGAATGGTAAATAGCCTCAGGATGATATTTAAAGAAGAAGAAAAGCTTTAAGACTTTTTCGAAAAGAATTACAACATTCGATGCTTCGCATTGTTAAGGCTAGGAATGGTATTTAATATTTAAAACGAATTCATAACTGATCCCTTATATGGCAAATTAGTAGGAAGGTAAAAGCATGGAGTCATTGAAATTATTCTTGTTATTTAAGGATTTAAAGTGTGAATCAGAAAACACACCAGAACATGTGCAGGGGTTTAGTTCAGCTGACCAAGACAATGATGCAACGACTCAAAAAAATATCAGCAGAACAACGTAAAGAGGGAAATGAGGTGGAGGTGAAAAGGCAGAGTTGTTTCGCTGTCATCTTCATGTTAGGGAAACTGTAACATCTTCATGTTGAGGGAACCCATGTAGCCTAAAAGTAGACAAGCCGTTAGGCTATATAGGTGAATACGCTGAGTTTGGATTTAATAGCATCATAGCTTTGCATAATATTTCTCACACTGTCGGAAGGAACGGTAACACGGCTTTAAATAAAAAGAAATAAGAATGAATAAAAAAATCTGTTGAATGCAACAGACATTAAAGACGCATTTATTTGTGCTCTGATATTAACTTTTGAAGTTTGCACACAAAGTAGTATTTTTGAATAAAAAATATATTCAAGGTTAAAGAACTCGCTGAGAGCTCCATTTTGTTTGTTACAAAAAAATCTTGCATCTACAATGGAAATATTTAGAGATATTAAATTTAAAATTTTGAAGATATTCGGCTTTTAAAATATCCGCAATGCAAAACAAGGTCAAACTTTTGAACATTTAATTGCATAAAGACAATTTAATTCTTCAATATTCCATCATTATAGAAAGCTAGCACTAATTTTTCGACCCATTTTGATATAAATTTCATTGGAACGCCTTTATATTATCAAGTATTAATATAATGATCTCTATCTTCAGAATTACATTTATTTTGAAATTTCATATAATCAAATTTAATCGGTTATTATCTCATTGTTGACAAAATAAAACTTAACGGCGCATACTTAATTATTTAGCATTAATTTCAAATAATTTAATTTCTAGCAATAATACGTATTGAAAATAGTAAGTAATTTTGTCATTAATAATAATTTATACATAAATTTACAAGAAGTACTATTGTAACTCATCATTCCTCACCCTCTAGTTCAAAATTAAATATCCGTCCAAATATAATTAGCATTATAAATTGATTATAATAACTTAATAACATTACGAAATAATTACAATAATTGTAATTATAATGCAGAATAAAGTACTAAGTAATAAACAATAACCCTAGTCTTTATTTGCATAATAAACTATTTTTAGCATTCTTCTTTATTGCGAGTTTAACTTTCTCTTGTAACTAGTGGCCATTATTTTTGCTTGCTTTACCATCACTTCTGATTTAATTTTGTAAATCATAGCAAGGGCAGAACCTTAATGTCAGCCCTTAATAGCATATTGAGTCCATATGTCTACCGCTTGCATCCATACCTCAACACCTTCTGGCTTCTCTAAAACTCTTTACGCACACAAATTAGTCTAACCTATTGCAACTACTCGACACAAGTGACAAACGCAAAATCGCAGACTAAGTCAGTGTCATCTATAGCCAATACAGGGTTCCCTTTTATTTCTGCCCTGCCTGCTGCAACGTCCTCAAGGAGTAGAACTCTATAGCCAACGGTACAAGCTACTCACTTCTTTCTCAGAAGAAGCCAAGAGCAGACGAAAACTCAAAGAAAAAACACTAACTTCATCATAGGTTTCCTTGAATTTTCGAGGAAGCTTTTTGTGGAACGACAACTGATACTAGCTAATCAACAAGGAAATCAAGGATTGAATTGCTTCAAAAAGTGATATATCTTCTTGAATCATCACATAGTATTTCAAACGAATCTCAAGACAAATCAAATTTCGTCCCAAAGTGTGAACAATAGAATCCAGACCATTTACAATAGTTTAAATAAAAATACGGAAGCCGACCACCATCTAACAGAGTTTCTTTCCTGTTCGACATATCCTTATCACTCTACGATCACATCCTATTGGTCAAACCAGTGGATTCAGAAAGTACTTTACAACACGTTCTGAATCAAATTACGGCTTGAATTAATTTACAAGAATTCGGCTTGTTCAGAATCATCGTAACAAGCTTGAGTATAAAAGTATGCACCAAAGCACTCAAAGGAACTTCTGATTTCCTGGGAGAAAAAAACGGATTCTTCAAAGAATCATCAAAAAACAAGAATCACTTAAATCTTCAATTCAAACAAGAGTCCACCAGCCCAAACTAGAAACAGTTATAATTTACAACGTCCCCCTTATAACAGCCACAGACATAATTAAGACGTTCCAGACACTCCCAAAACATCCCGAAGTACAGTATCTCGAGGAACTCCACAAAGGCAGTCAGAAACATCGAGCATGTTGACTAGTAAGTGTTACAGCGTATTGCTGGGGCCATCCGCTCTCCCCTCGGAATTCTCCTGGGATTTTATTCCTACCCATTTAAACTTTTTCATATGATTTCCAGGTGTTTCAATTGTCAAGATCTTGATCACATGATCAGTAATTGTAAAAATTCAAGCGCTTGCTCATTCTGTAGAGGAACACATAATTATCGAGATCGCTCTCAGGAGATACAACATTGCATAAACTGCGAGCACAATATCAGAGACCAACCTACAAGCAGAAATACTGAACACGGTGCTTACGAGAGGAAATATCCAACCTACATAGAAGCGGCCATTCACAAGATCATGGCCTCCAAAGACAAAAAGAAAGTATCAAAAGAACACTTAGAAATGGAGGTTCTCCAGCAAAATTTGCAACAATCTAGAGCAGCAACCCAGTTAGCAATACAATAGATAGCGAGTAAAATATTAGAGTGGATCTTTTCCAAGAAACGCCCTACAGCAATGGTAAACTTACTGGCTTCTCAAATTTCTTTCTTTCACATCAGTCTACAAATACCAAGCCAGCAATTGTTTACACTGGTCAACTTCTCCTAATTAAGCGCAGACATTACTCAATTACATTCAAATTGGAAGGGAGCAGCTAAAGTTACTTCATTCTATAGTTCCCCATGAAAACTTTGCGGAAGCCTCACAGACCTTAGTGCACAAAAAATTTCTTAAGGTTTCAAAATTATCTTGCAAGGAGATGCGAATGCTAAGAGCCCACAATGGGGAAGCTCTATAGAGGACTTCAGAGGCTCAAAACTCCTTCATTTCACATATATACAGCGCTCACCATTCTTAACTCCCAAGTTTCTCCCTCCACTTTTACGATTATGCAAGCTAGAGGATGGCATGATGTCACACTACTTTCCCAAAACTTATGACTGGTTACTGGAACAGGGTACCACCTTTAATAACCATAATTGAATTTTCCATTCAATGTATCAGAGTTATGATAATAATACTAAAGTCAGTTTCAAAACAAAGCATGGTGATCACTCCCTCTTCCATAAACACCTCCTTAATAAATGTCAAAATATTTAAGCACTTTAAGACGTTTCCAGTCACTTTAAAACCCAGAAGAACGTGTAGAAAGATAAAGCATTTTTTAAAGAGAGAGGTATATAAGAGTCATTTTAGATACAAAAATTACCTCATGGATATCTTTTACACCAGAACAGTCACAAAGTTTAGAATTAACTTTCAGATAACTCACGATAAAGTCTTCAGACCTATTACTTTTTCAGAAGCAGCTCTCCTTCTAATATTCATAGCAATGGATATTGTCCGCAATATTTTAGACAACGCTATTCCACAGTCAAATAATCAACAACAAGTTATTATCAAACAAACAACAACAAAAAAATCATTGGCAATTTGCTTCCTTTCAATAACCCCGCTTTCTTCACCTCAGAAGTCACTGTCCACGTTCGCTCGTTCGCTAAAGACAAGGCAGCCGACATCGATGGAATCGGTAATATAATCCTTACTGAAGCACACAGAAAAATGCCTAACATCCTTTTAAATTTTCTTAAAAAGTGCTGGATTTCGGATATCTTCTTAACCTCTCTTAAACACGCTGATATAATACTCCTTTCTAAAGCTGGCAGAAACCGCGATAATGCTGGCTTCTTCAGACCGATTTCCTTGCTTCTTTCCCTTAGCAAAGTCTTTGAAAACTGATCCTGCGGAGTAAGAATTACCAAATGTTCGCAACCACAGCACTGCACAAAGATCAGTTTGATTTCTTGGAAGAAATCTCAAAGGACCACGATCTAGCTAATGTGCAGAGTAATGCCAGGACAATATAAGAAGATATGTATATACAGCTATAATCTCACTCGATATTAAAGGGCATTTTATAACATCTGGTGGCCTGACATCATCGTCTCGTTGGCCCATAGAGATATACCTAGCGACATCGTTCGAATCCTTACAAGTTATTTGACTATCCATCTGAATAGGTACCTACAGATGAGGGCGCTTTCAGGAAACCAATAACCATAGGCTATCCACTATGCAGCGTTCTAGGTTCGATCCTCTGGAATGTTGCAGCAAAGTCAGCATATCGACTAATCAACAACATCGCTCAAGAAATAAAAACTAAGCCTTTTCTGATGATTTGTTCGTTATTTCAAGTGGGAAATAAAGGAACCAACTACATGGAAACACTAGCAAGGTCGTTAAATTACTGGAAAACTAGTACAAAGAGAATAAACTCCAGTTGCAGGTCGATACGTCAGGTACCATGGTTCTTAAAAAGCCATAGCTCCTCGTACAGAGCTTTAATTTTCGAGTTCAGAGCTTCCGTATCGAAATCTGCTACAGTTTAAAACCCCTTGAAGTTATCTTATACAGCAAAATTTCTTGGTACCCTCATGTTGAATGCTCCGATAATAAAAATTTCGATAATCAAACAGTAATCTAATGTGCATCACCTCAAAGCCTTGGGGGAATCTCCACTCTTCTAGAGACGTGGTACGCAGCAATTTATCACGTAGCATCGGCCTGAGTCCTTAATATAAATAACATCGTAAAAATAAAGTTTCTGAAAATCCAAAGAAAATCAGTGCTACTGATAAGCGTTGTTGCGGTACTGATAAGCAATGGTGGGGAGGTTTGGCATCGTCTTATTGGCTGGAATTTCGCCGATTTTCATAAGACCATGAATACTGAAGCGCTAAGTTTACGGCAAGATGTAATTTTCTCGCAGAAGCTCAGAAGTGAGACCAGATTTAAAATGCGCAGCATCCATCCAGTAGAACGATTTGCAGAGATCTACACCATAAACGCAGCAGTGGCGTATCTAATACATATCTAAACAGATGGCTCCAAACTGGACAAAGGCACAGTCTGTGCATTCTGTGCTTTTTTTTATTCAAAATAATCAAACAGTATACGATTGGAGTGCTATATTACGGTCTTTTAACTCTGTATTTCAATCAGAGTTGATGGTTATTAAGTGAGCAGTTAAATTGCATTACCACATCGAATTGAACACAAGCCATAATCACTAGAATTTTGAAATTAACCAGTACCAAAAACAAAGACAGAACTGAACATAACATCCGCCATCCCACTGCACACAGCAAAGGAGAAATTAAGCTGAGATGGATCAAAACCCACATCTGAATAGAAGGAAATGAGCTCGCGGGAAAAATAGCAAAAGCAGCAATAACAGATCCTAGTAAGCATGACATCTGCATTCCAAATCCTTCAAGATCCTTCAAGGTCTCTCACTTCAAGAACAAGACCAGTGTTCAAGTCATACCAGAATGGGAAGAGAATTAGGACAACACGAACGTAGGTCGAATAACCTATAAATATTTTCCGAAGGTTTACCCAGAAATCAAAATTAACTGCAGATAGGTCACACAGCTGTTTATTGTCTGCGTCTAAAAAGAGTTGACAAAAAAGAAACGGACATTCGCTGCTGGGGGAGGACCTCAGCCACTATCTATAGGACAGTTATATGACGGCAAGGCTACATCTGTCAAACTCATCGACAATGAAATGACTGAAAATGATGCTAGTAGCTCCAGAGAAATATGGAGCTCTAAATACAGAGATACAGACAGTTAAATACACTCGCATACAAAATTAAAAGAACTTGGAAATTATGTCTATTTTTAGGAAAGTTATGGAACCAAAGATACTAATTGTACCGATAAAGAATTATCTAAATCGAGTCGAATACGTGAACATACACGCGCGTGTCCGCGGAGCTGTGATTGTGGATGGGATACAAGTGCACAAGGGGTTTTAGGTGTTTTGTGTTCTCGCATTCCTTCAAGACATTCACCGTTTTCTCGGAAGAATTGGGTGAACTTTATTAGGTATCAGGTAAAATGAGTAGCCACGAATGCATGAATGGCGGAATGAGACGGAGAATTGTCCGTAGACTAGAGGCAGGCCAATTACAAGTGCAGGTGGTTACAAAGCTCAGTTTAACTCCCATTGTCGTCTGAAATTTATGCAAATAGCTTAAGGACACTGGATCCATATTGAGAAGACCTGGACAAGATCGACCAAGATCCAGAACGATGAATGAGCCTCGTTATTTGAGATGTTTCGCGCGGTGACATTGGACTGCTGCAGCTTCACAGCTCTCACATGAACTATATGCTGCCGCTAGAATCTGAGTTTCCCTCTTTACAATTGCTCAAAGGCTTCATGAGGTAGGGCTGTATGCCAGAAGAGCCGCTGCTTGCGTCCCGCTCACTGCAGCACTCAAGAGAACGAGCGCCTGCAACATTGCCGACAACACGGGCCGTGAACCAGACCTTCAGTGAAGCATCATGCTTTTTACAGATGAATTGAGATTCAGACTGGACATTGATTCTCGGCGTACTGCATCTGGAGAGAAAATGGGAGAATGGAACACGAGACGATCCCTCCCTCGTCAGGGAATAGAATCATTAAGGTGGTGGAGGTATAATGGTTTCGGCAGGCATTACGTTTGACAGCCTTACACCCCTGCATGTATTTTACAAAGGCTCCTGGAATGCAATGAGTTATACAGAGATCTTAGAGCCTTATGTTAGACTTCTCAGTGGCGCAGTTCTTCCAGGGGTCCTGTTAATGAACAACAAGGATAGTCCACATAAGGCTCAGCTGGTCGACAATTGCCTGGGAAGTGAAGATATTCACTACCTACTTAGATTGGCCTGCCAGACGTTAATCCTACAAAGCATGTCTCGAGCGCTCTTTCGGGGGATTTTATTTTGCCATTCCCCATCCAGAGTCATACCGAGTTGAAAGCTACATTGCTGCAGGCGTGGGATCGACTAACACAAGGACTCTTCAGCTGCCTCCTATTCAGTATGTCGTCACGCTGCGCAGTTTGCCCGGATGTGAGAGAGGACCCTAGTTCATATTAGACGAATTTTCAGTTCAATATCACAATGTGGATTTTAGACATCCCTGAATTGTGCGCTTTATTTGTAATCATGCGTAACTGATTGATTTTGAATGATATATATTTTGATTAATAAAATGACTTTTTGAATGATACATAATTTTATCTGTTATAAATATATATATTCATACTAAATTTCATTAAAAATCCGTTAGTTTTTCGGAAATTCAATATAATATGCGAATTCTCTTAATTTTATATAATAGTGGGCATAAATGGCATTCTCTGATGCATTGTAACACCTATCAAGACTGAAGCAAATATTTCTCGAATTCCCTTTCAAGTTTTCTAAAATTCCTAGTGTCTAGTTCCAAGTAATGTAAGAGGACTTGCATCTGTAAACTATTATTGAAATTATACTAATACACAGAAATATATGCCCGATTGACTTGCTGTCGACTCTGCCTTTGAGCTATGGCTGGCTCTTCCCACTCACTGAACATAATGGCCTGAATCAAAATAGCAAGTTAACTACCCAATCCGCGCCGCAATAATAATAATATTAATAAGTAAATAAAAAGGAATATGACAGACTTTCCTTAGTAGAAAAACTAAAATCTGTGTAAACATTTCTTATAAAATTTTTTAAAGCTTTCTGTAAGCAACACAATGCTCATCTTTCACAAATATCGCCCCACCTAACGCAACTGCTTTCCTGCTAAACTCAACTTTAGCGACTCTCTGGACACCTATTTTCTGTTCAGCTCGGACCAAAAATCTAAGCGCTGTGTACAAATTTGATATAAGTATTAACAAATGCATTGCTATGTACAGCTAAATTGCTATTCTTCGCAGCGACATTTGGTTTGTTGGATTGATATGATCGTTCTATATTTCCTATAAAAAAAAATTATTTTCTTCCGCACTATCGCATCAATTCACGCTCGCGTAACCAATAGGGCTAATAATAAAGCTACGCTTAGTAAAATTGAACTCTGTTCCATTCGGACACGGGCTATCATCCTTGCCCAGCATTTGTTAGCCCATTCGTCTAATCCAAAATTCAACTTTAAAATAATTTTTGGGTGAAAAAAAGATATATTAATAGTCATTGTTAATTACAAACCAAACTTTTGGTCAATTAAGATGATATTTAAATTTTTTTAATTGAAAAAGAAATTCAATTTAAAACATTCATTCGTAATTATTGTTCACAACTTTGTAGAGTCATTAGGTTATTTTCAAGCAGAAGACGTGAGAAAAGTGCAATGCTCTCGCCAGCGAACGTTGGACCTCTCTAACACGCGTCGAGTATGCTTTCAATGACATTACGAAGGCATGAAAAAAGAAAGAAGAAAATACCGTATATACACTGCTGGCCATCGTAATGCAACACTCTGAAGGAAGCATGCAAATAACATAAAATTTACAACATACATTAGCGGAGGTGAGATATGCAAATGATTAGAATTTCATCGCAGACGCACATCACGCGCGCCTGTTGCGCCTCTTCAAAGCGCTATTTAAGGCTTGGAGGTTTCGTCGATTTCAAGTTCGGCAATTGTGTTTTTCTTGTGGTTTTTTCAAAAAAACGATCAATTATTCTTCATAGTAAACAGCGATCATCGTTTGATCAAGTATCCGAGTTTAACAGAGGAAGGATAGTGGCCTACCGAGAGTGTGGATTACCTTTCAGGGAAATCGGTAGTCGTGTTGGACGAAACCAAACAACTGTAATGCGGATATGTGACTGTTGGATGCAGGAGGGTACGACGGACCGACATGTTGGATCGCATCCACCTCAGTGCACCGCTTCACGTGATGACAGGAACATTATGCGCACGGCAGTGACGGATCGCTCAGTCACTTCGCGTCAGTCCCCATGCACAGCACATTCAGTATGTAACGCATCATCCAGTGTCTGCGCGTACCATTCGACGCCGTTTATGACCAGAGTGGTCTGTCAGCAAGACGTCCATTGCTTCATCTACTCTTGACGCAGAACCACAGACGTCTCCGCCGCCAATAGTGCGATGAACGAAGGATGTAGGAGGCAGAATGGAATGAAATTGTCTTTACCGACGAGTCATGCTTCTGTCTGCAATACTGCGATGGTCGGATTCGAGTCTGGAGACACCGTGGAGAGAGGATGCTGAACAGCTACGTTATGCACCGCCTAACTGATCCTGCACCGAGTATTATGGTATGGGGCGATATTGGATATCATTCTCGCACACCTCTAGTAAGCATTCCCGGTACTTTAAAGAGCCAGCGCTACATCTCCGAGGTGTGGGAGCCAGTTGTCCTTCCTTACCTTCAGGACTTGCTCACAGTCATATTTCAACAGAATAATGCGCGACCACACGTTGCAAGCATTGTCCAAGGGTTCTTCATTAATCACCAGATTGATTTGCTTCCCTGGCGGCTCGCTCTCCGGATCCTTCGCCGATAGAAAACATGTTGTCCATGTTTGCTGAACGATTGACCCATATTACATCCCAAGCTGCAACACCAGATCAACTTTGGCAACGGGTGGAAGCTGCTTGGTCTGCTGTACTCCAAGAGCACATCCAAAGTCTCTTTGAATCAATGCCGAGGCGTGTGGCAGCGGTGATCTCCAACAATGGCGGCTACTCTGGCTACTGATTCTGGAAGGAACCACACTTCACAGAAGTCTATAAATTTAATCATCTGAAACTTGGTCAGCATGTTAGCTACTCAGTAAATTTTTTGTGACATCTCTTGTCTTTCTTGGCGTTGCAATTTGGGTGGCCAGCAGTGTACTTTTCCTCGAAAAGGACGACTGTTATTAGGGGATCCAATCGCCAAATCCTGGAGGTGATGAATTGTAGTCCACTACCTTTTTTAGTTGAGGCACCACTGTAGAGTCATTACGTTATTTTCAAGCAGAAGTCATGTGCTGTGCACTCGCCGGGAATCGAACCGTGGACTTCTCGAATACTCAACGAGTATGCTTTCAATTACGCCTCGAAAGCATGCGGAAAGGAGGGAGAAAGCACCTTATAACTTAATTTTAGATATTAGATTTACAAACTGATATATGAATATATATATGAACACACATATGAATCTAATGACATTATTTTTGAAGGTATCTTAGAGAACGGATATTATGTATGAGGTAGATGTGAGTGTTTCCAAATCAGAGCGGGAAAAACTGTTCGATACAATATATTCCTTATAACAATCCACTTTTTATCTCTAATTAGATGGCGAGGAAATAGAAAATTAGAAGGTAGTAAACCTGTAACTGTAACTGTAACTGGGGCAAGGTTAGTTAGTGGACGCGTAACTCATAAATTACAAAGCCAAGAAATTCTGATGCAAAACCTTCTGATAATCCAATGAAATATATACATTTCTCAGCAGATCTCATTTGGGGAATCTGAGAAAAGAGCGTATTCCATCTATCCTTTTCCATTTCTAATTTTTTTTATTTCTATTAAAACTTTTTTTTATTAATTATTAATCTAGCTCTTGAAGTCGTTCATTACAAAATTACTTTTTGCACATTTTTTAAAATTAATTTCTATTTTTCATTATCGTTTCTTTGCAGTTACATGCATTTTTTGAAAATTAATACCATTTTATTATTAATTTAATTATAATTAATTTTCCGTATTTAATTCTCCCAGGCACCGATTTGTCACTGAATAGCTAAAGCTGCGAAGTACTGGTATTTAATCAAAGTTTCGTTCCCCGTTGCTGAGCAATTTTAAGGGAAATAATCAAGTTTCAAAATCTGGTGTAAAATAACACACGTTTTATGAGTGTAGGATAAAGCTGTATGAATCCTCAAAACCCTGGATCAAAGTTGGTGAACCAATCCAGTTCTCTGTGCTGGTAAACTCCGATCTTACCTTTGACTACAAAACAATATCAGATGATATTCGCTCACTGTTGTGGGCTAACAGGAAAAAAAAGAATTATAACTTGTGTGATGAAATTAATAATAATCACCAATACCGAGAATAAAAAGAATATTATGTACAACTCCAAAGACTACTATTCGGTAAGTGGAGCAAATATCGAACTTAAAAAGGAAGACAGAAAATCCTTGGACATTTCTCAACAGTTTTTACTTATGAATCGTTTTGATATATTGAATAGTTTCTGATTAGTCCCAGTACAAATTTTCAATACTTTGAATAAATACAGCATAATACAATTAAGATATGCCATCCACATCCCTCTTTGGGATCCGAAGTCATAGTAAAACAACAGGAAATGAAAAAGGGGATCAATTGGAAAAAAATGGAATTCTGATGGGCTCTTTTGAAAAAAAGTCCCAATAAATCTGATACGATTACATTAACAACAAAACCTAAGTATCTGGCAAGATCGTTGGAATACAGGCTCCACTTGAAGATCTAACTATAAATCCCTAACAAATGTTTCAGAAAAACGTCGTATCTCAGACTATTTTTTTAATCAAGCACTAACCAACCATGGTATATTCCCGTGTTTTCTGAGTGCCTATAATTTAAAGCGTTCAATTATTTCTTGTTCACTCGGTGACATTCATGCAGATGCTTATTATACACTTCTAGTATATCAGAGCACATCGAAACAGAGAAGAAAATACGTAACTTCTCGTATAACAGAAGTATCATTTTATAATCTGCGTAATACCGAAAGAGGTCGGCTCTCTCTTGCAACGTTCATGAAAGGATATTTGTGAAAATGAAAACTCGCTTTATACTATATCTTGAGTATTATGTATCTTATCTTATAAGGTAGTTCTTCCGCCTTCTTAGCATGCTTTCGCGCACACACGGCGCGTATTCGAGAGGTCCAAGATTCGAGTCCCGGTACTGCACATTTTTCATGTCTCCTGCTTCGAAAAATCCTAATGTCTCTACAGTGGAGCCCGAACTAAGAAAAGGTAATGGATGATGATTCGCCACCAGGATTTGGCGACTGGGTCCCCTAATCCCCAGTCGCCCTTTAAAAGGGGGAGTATATAAAGTACGTCTCCCGCCTTCTCAGCAAGCCTTCGTGGTGTAATGGTCAGCAGTGGATTCTAGAAGTCCGAGGTTCGAGTCCAGGCGAGGACATTGCACATTTTTCATGTCTCCTGCTTCAAAAAAATCCTAATGTCTCTTCTATCTTACATGATTATATTTCTCGTTTTGTATGTGCATAATCTGCAT
Source organism: Stegodyphus mimosarum (assembly GCA_000611955.2). Classification (NCBI taxonomy): domain Eukaryota; kingdom Metazoa; phylum Arthropoda; class Arachnida; order Araneae; family Eresidae; genus Stegodyphus; species Stegodyphus mimosarum. Next base: position 1,043,880 of record KK121273.1, on the reverse strand, counting down.
ATTTCATGTTGTCCTTCCTTTATTTTTATTCACATATATGTTTATACTCTTGAATCATATTGTGCTTTATAAACACTGTTCTTTTTTCTTAATATTGTAATATTAATAAAGAAGTTGGTGACAGTAGCCCATCTGTAGAGTTGAATTTGCTTATTTCGGATTAATACCGTCAACATGAATGATATTTATAAAAAAAATTAACTTTTCTTTAGCCCTTTGGCTTTCGGTTATACCTTTCCTTTTTGAGGTGAATATCGAATTCTCCATTACTTTCTTTTTTATTTTTAGCTGACCGTTTGATAGCCACTTTCTTCCAGGAAGCCTTCTATATACTTCTTTCTTTATTCTTCTATATACTAGCCTTCTATATTCAGTACCTCTTCCTCTTTAAGCAGATTCCCTCATGATTTGTTTCAGCCAACTGACTGAATTCAAAGCATTTAGCAACAGGCTTCTACTTTAATCACTACTTTATTATCATTGCTTCTGGAATTATTAATCATTGCTTTATTATCATTGCTTCTGGAATCATTCATTAATCGTTGCTTTTGGAATTACAAATAATGAATGTTTAAAAAAATTACGAATTTTAAATATTTTCTCTCTCTTTCTCTTCATTCGTAAATACAAGCGCAGTCGGGCTTTTTTAAATTTTCTCACGTGTCATATGCGGTGTAACAGCGCCTCAATTACGAAATCCAGATCACCCCTCGCGTTTATTAATTTGCGATTCTTGTTATTTTTCCTGTCATGGAAGTCCGAAGTTCATGATGCGGGGGTGAGTAGAACATCGACCGAGAAAGAACGGGAAATGAAGTCTCAGGCGTGGCCAAATGCGTCGAAAAGATCGGCGACCGTTGCGGCGTCACAGCTTTTGGCGCAGGTACTTACCACGTGTTTGATCAGTTAAGTTACTCCCTCTGTCTTTCAGTGCTCCGGCCTTCCAATGCAGAGAGGAGGGTGGACAATGTTTTCGTTAACGGTGACCACGCGCATCAGGGATTGCCCGTGTCACTATCCAGTGGTGAGCTAGCCCTTTTATTACTAATTATTACTAATTTCAGTAATTAACAACTATATTTTGTCAATTAGCATTAGCTGAGTAAAGACCTTCCTAAATAGCAGCGTTTTTAAAGGAAGGACCTATATTCCTTCCTTTAAAAATGCTGCTGTCTTTTTTATATGCATCTTAGAACGTGTGATAAAAAGTGATATTCTTTAATAATGTAGTATCATGTAGTTATTTTAAATGCTGAGAAATAAAAATATGTGTTTCTATATAAACTACTGTTATGTTAAAAAATAAAAATTTTGAAAAATTGCGATTAAACCATTGTAAACAGACTCCTGTGCTCTTCCTTAAGTGTGCTTGATGATAAATCCATTTTTTAAATAATGGTGAAATTCCTTCTTAATGAATTTATGAAATCTGGAAGCGTATTTAGTTATTTGCATAATGTCAACTATCAGTTACGTTACATAATATTTTAAATGAAACAAAAGCCTTCTTTCTGTAAAATTTAAATTTTTTTTAAACTATAATAGGTAAAAATACTCTTTTCAAATATTGAAATTAAAGACATTTTCAATTATATCTTTAAAAAAATAATTAACAGGAATCAGTAATCATAAATAGAAGAGAGAAGAGCTAATTGTTTTAATTAAGCAAATTGGAAAATAGAGATTTAGGAAATTTTTATCCCAAATATTTAATAAAGCATTATTGGAACTAAGTGGTTTTTGATTGAGTCCTTACAGTGATT
>KK121273.1:1005293-1042040 GCA_000611955.2 Stegodyphus mimosarum | reverse complement strand
GAACAGTTTAAAGAAATTTATATTCACAGTGATTACTTTTATATCATTTCTTTAAACAAAATACACTTTTCTAGTTAACGAATGATAAAAACATTTATATGATTTGAATTATTAAGTACTTATAAATTTTTAATACTAAAAGTACTAGTGTTTACTTTTACTAGTACTAAAAGTACTAGTAAAAGTAGGAGTTTTCGCGTCTGCGAAAAATTAAAAGGAGGGACAGGATAATTAAGGATAGTATAGGTGTGGAAGACAGCAGTATATCACCATTGGTTAAAATGATTTGTCTATTAGTAGATTGAAACATAGCAAATGAAAAGAAAATTATTATTATAAACTTTTTTAACGCTCGGTCAGCTGTATATATACTCAGGGAATAATGACCGAAGAGATATTTTAACACATTATACGATTAAATTCAAAATTGGCTTAAATTGTTATCTTCAACAGTGAAAGACGGATTTTTGTTCCGGTTTTTACTACATTCTCGGAATGTTGTATGGACATAAGAGTAAAATAAAAGTAAATAAATTTTTATTTTAGATTTGAACTCTAAGCGTAGAACAAGCTTACCTCGTCTTCTTGTTAAAATAAGAGACAGCACATAAATTCAAATTATATATAATTCACAAGTTTATTTCTAGCCTTGCACCTAACATGGTAAATTTCGTGAACTACGCTTAATATCTTTGTGGAAACTTGCAGACTTACAAAAGATCTACAATGGCTGCTCAGTATTTTGTGGACAGATGAGGCTCATTTTCCTTGCATGGAACAGTCAACACCCATTACTGTAGAATCTGGACGAAAGAGAACTTGCACACCTGTACTTACTTACTTGCTTACCACCAGCTGAGTTGCTGTACTGCCTGTTATATGACTTATCAACATTTGAACTCAATTGGTGAATCATTCTATTATCGCTAAGCCTAGCCAAAAATCTCTATAGAATATTAAAATTTGTAGCGGAATTTATAAAGTTACTTCAGGAGATAGGTATTTGTGACCTATGATTATTAAAGGGGCTCTGTCAAGGCTTTGACTGTGCTGAATGATTTTTTTTAGATTGCTTTTAGATTTTCTCAGTTCATTGCCAGCTAGTCTATGATAGTTTTAAGTTTGTTTCGTAGTGGCTTTCTCTTTTGGTGTTGTTTCAGCCATACCTAGGCATTTTCAGCTGTGTACAGCCTGAAATGTAGGTCTTCGGTGATTTCACACTCGAACATACAGTGATCGACGGTACCTGTTGAGCCGCATATGCATGAGTCTATGTTGTGCAATCTGAAGCGAAACAGATTGGCTGCAAAACAGCCTGTAGTGGTTAATTCCCTTAAGGGCATCGGGAGGAAGTTAAATATCCTCCTACCCATTAGCTCTTGTGTCCAGTTAGTTTTCCACAGGGACATAAGGTCCTGTTCCAGTCTTGATTTAACATGTGAAAACGGAATTGGCAGAGAGATGACTGGGGCAAGTTGTCCATTTGCACTATTTCTTGCCAGTGGGTCGGCTGTTTCATTGTCCACTGCATGCCTATACTGAGACGACTCTACATTCACCGCGTTAAACTGTTTGCTGTGGTTTCACTGCGTCCATTATTGTGAACCCTTTTTCCTTTGAAGGGCGCTGTGCAAAAGGTGCAAATACATACTCAGTTACTGGAAAACGCTACTTGCATCTGCTGCTTACTGGAACACAATGTCTTTGGATACAGTTACGTTCCTGCAAGACAGAGCGCCTCTTCATATCACAACCGAAGTGAAGACGTTTCTAAGAAGAACCTTCACCAAAGAGCGATTAATAGTCGTCACTGTAGGTATGAGTGGCATCCTTTGCTCGCTGGACTTAACACCCCTGATTTTTGTCTTTGGAGTTATGTGAAGTCCAGAGTATACCACAGTAGCCCATTTTCTTTGGTGCAATTAAGGGATGCGATTCGCCACGAAATCTTCTGCATCCATTCGGATATGCTACATGCTGCAGTTAACGATGATATAACTTGCTTGCAAACTGTAATTCGTGGTGATAGCGAACACTAGAATGAGATTGTTAGGCTTGTGAACATTTACCTGCATGCAAATAAATATAGTTTTACATTGATATATGTGATTTGCTCCCATACAGCGCATTTTATCGTCGAACATTTTAACTATCCCCTCCCTTTATCCAAAAAAAAAAGAATCTTACGAGAATAACTTTTTCGCAAATCGCTTTCAGTTCTACTAATTCCTTCATTTTGTATGAATTTTTAAAATATTTACAGACTGACGGGACACCCGGTTTGTAATTGCAAAAGCAAATATTACCAGCTCAGAGAATCATCGCTCTAGTCAGGTACAACTAGATGATCTGCTTTTTAACATCACTGTCTTTATATATATCTTTTTCTCTTAATTTATTTTCTTACTCATATTTAAAACCCCTCTTATTTACGTATTTTTCGGAAAGCAGAGAAAAGAGCAGGAGTAGAAGACAAGATTTTAACGTAAGCAAAACGTGTTAATAAAAAAAAACTTATAACATGTACTTAATATTTCAAACGCTCAAGTTTTAAAATTATTAAATTCTTCGCCAAGTTCATCATTAGTAACAACCAATAATTCCTTTTCTATGAAAAAAATTTAAACATATTTTTTTACTTTCCTTCTTTCTTAGATATCCGATATATTTTTTGAAACTGCTAAGCATTTTTCGGAGACGTTTTATAGTTCTTTTAAACCTTGTTTTTTCAGCTTTATTAAAAATTGGCATCTCTAACTTTTCTACGCATCTCTTTAACCTTAAATTTCTTTGCCCCCCCCCAAAAAAAGCTCTGCCATGTAAAACTTAGAAAAGTTTTTCTTTGTTCCTTTATAAGTAGGATAAAGTGTGCTGTCAAAGCTTTCATTTACATATACTGCTGGGGAATTTTTATATTATAGACTTCTTTTGTTCATGAATTTTCAAAATGGAGGCTTTTATACTTTAACCGAGAGAAGAAAATGTGTGTTTAATCTACCTGAACCAGAAGATAATCGATATTTATAACAATAGGATCCCCTTTCTTCTTCTTTTAACAGAATAATTTCTAATAAACAGAAAATAAAGGGCGCATTAAAAAAAGTAGACAACTATTACACAATTACACTTCAGTTGTTAAAGGTAATCAAAATCCATATATACATTTAAGATAAAAAATATGCACAGATAAATGATAGTTAGAATTAGCAGTACCCCCTTAACGCTTAATTTTAATTTGAGTATTTCCCTTCTCTATTCTAAAAATAGTAATAAATATATCTGGACTGCGCCATTTAGAGATCGATCCACACATATGACTTACATAAAGCTGATGACGTAACTAATTCAGAACTTAACTCAAAACTCTGAAAACCGAACTTTCTCTTAATAAGCTGCCATATTGAATAATGACACACTTTGTTTCTGTTTCTCTCGCTGTTAAAACGTTGTCGCGCTGTTTTCTTTCTATTGAAATGATATATAAAAGGTAATTTTCTGCGAATAATGTGCCAAGTATTTGTGGCCGCTAGCGTCAATTGAAATATAAAGGAATTTTTAATCTGCCTCGGCTGCTAAGTTTGCTCTTCATTATGGATCTACATTTCAGTATCTACACAATCAACATTCCAACATTCCTAGATCTTTACATGTAAGTCTGCTTCAATGCATACACATGTTTCATAATTTCAAATCCTTTCTTGTCTATAAAAGAAAAGAAACAAAACAATTCTTTTATTGTTATATTAATGGTTCATAAATGCAAAAAATGAAGCAATTTTTTTAAATTAGTAATATTATAGACATTTAGGTTATTTCGAAGCAGGAGCCATGAAAAATGAGAAATGCCCTCGCCGAGACTGGAACCACGGACCTCTCGAATACGCACCGAGTGTGCTGACCACTACACCACGAAGGCATGCTAAGAAGGCGAGAGAAATACCTTATAATATTACTACTGAATCATTCTCTATAATTTTTTATAATTAATTGTGAAATGTTTAAATGTTATTAATTTTTCAATTACCTTTGAGAAATAAAAACCTTTTCATATTTTTTTCGGAGCTTCAGGAACAAAAATCTCTGAAAATTATCTTCTTGTAACGGTGTAAGGTTTTAGTTAAACTAACCAAGTTTATTTTAATTTAAATCTTTTCTATCTCCTCTCTGCTTCAACTTCCTGTCAGAAGAAGCGCGCGTTTTTAGCTTATGCTAATTTTTGAAGTTCAGCCAAGCACTATTTAAGCCAGAGGTAGAAACCTCTCGGTGTGTGAGAGCTTTGCCTCAGATCACGGTCACGCTGCTCAACGTTCGCCTGACCAGCTAGCAGTTTAAATTTATAAGCCATAGTGCTTACTACGTGATTGCATTGTAAAATAAATTAAAGTGCGGTAGTATTTAGTATACCTTGCTACGCACCCTTTTAGATAGAGGCCAACTTCCGCGAATTGCTCTGCGAAGCAAAGTTTAATTTAAGTTCTATTTTAATTTATTTAAAGTTATTTGATTGTTAAGTTCGACCAAAGTGTGGTCTGTTACGTTCTGTATCTCTCCCGAATTGGGAGGTTTGTATTTAATAGTGATTGAATAAAAGAGGATTTCAAATCCCTTCACGTGCCGTTATTCTCCAGCCCAGCAGTTACATCAGAACATAGCGTACCTTCCGCTCCCTGTTCCAGTTCAGGACTTAGAATTTGAGGATAAGAACCTTGTAAGTAATTCACCATGTTTGCAAAGAGTATGCACAGAACACTAAGTCCTGATAACGGCTGTTCCCAACAAAAATTCAAAAACGTTTTACAAATCATTTACCGTTATTATTATAAGAACATAAGAACTGTTTGAGGAAATATCAGAAAGCAATGATTTTCTTCAACTCGTTCCTTTAAATTTTCTTCATACTTAAAATATTTCTTTATGCATTGAACTGCGTATGATCGAAATTCAAATTAATATTTAAATTAGAAAGAAATAACTTATCATTTGCATTCTTCGCAATCGTTATCGTTACACATTTTAAGCAGTTTTCTCTAAGATATTCAATTAAACAGGGTTCGGTTCGAAAGTTAACATCTTTCGAATTATGCTTATCTTTTAAACATATATATATATATATCTTTTAAACCATTTTCGATAATGTGCTATAGTATAGATCACTGTATTCATTATAAGATCTGCGATATAGTTATATTATGTAGAGAGATACTTTCATCGAAATTGGAACATATGGTCATCTTAAGTATGATCGTGATTTTGCAAAGTTTTTTAAATGAATTGGCAGCTAAATAGAAAAGCATGTGTAATGGAACTGTTTATAGTATATAGAAAGTTGTTTATTTAAAGTAAAATTAAAATATAAAATAAATTTTAGTGTAGTTATATGCCTACTTCTTAACATTCTAATTTGCATTTGCTTCGCAAAAAGTTTTCTTATTCATTTTTAAAAATGTATAAAAAATTATTAAGATGGTAATTATCCTTGTTATTATTATGTTACTATATCTATTTACCCCACCGTATCCACAAGGGTTCTTACCTATCCTTTATTTACGTATTTGTTGAATATGAATTATTTGACGTTAATTTTTCTCCTTAACATCATTTAATGGTATTATTTTGTGATTTAATAATGTCTTCATTTATAATTTTGTTACATTAGTTATGTCGAAAATTATTTTATCACAATAACTTAAAAGTTTTCAGAATCAAAACACACGATATTAATATTATCACGAAATTTGATTACGTTAGAAACATAATCTGGTAATCTTAAAAAAATTCATTAACGGGCAAATATTTTTCATTTTTAATTCTTGAGTTAATTATCTCATTTAATTATTGTGAATAATCATTTAATTATTACGAGTTGGTTACGTGCAAATACTGAAGACCGCCAATGTTATCTACAGCACCAGTACTACACCATTTTCTAAATAAGGTCTCCGTTTTGAAAAAAAAAAATATATTGATCAATATTTTTCACAATAACTCTGCGTAAAATTTCTCTTCATATAATCTCTTAACACCAGAAACTTTTTCCTAAACGATATTTTATTTATAATTATGTAAAAAGATAAACACTTTGCTCTTCAGTTTGTGCAGGATCCTGAATATGATCTCCGATTTTAATATGGAAAAATTTCGCTCAAGTTTTATAGTATGGGAGTCAAACTAGTTTTATTTTTAGTTCGGTTATTCGGAAAATGCTGGGCGATTTCAGAAACAAATTCTTCAAAACTTTTAGTTTATGTTGAAATTAGTCAAAATCTGAACATTTGTGCATCTTTGAATCAATGAACAAGGTCATTTATATCTTTTCGATAAAAATTCAGTGACTTTGATGCTAAGAAATCTTTGAATACAGCTTTCAAATTTCTTTTATTCTTGAAAGTTAAAAAGTGTCTAGGTCGAGGTTCCCAAACTTTCAAATTTTGCACACATAAATATGAAACAAAAATATATGTACCACCTTAAAAGCATTTCGCCATTAAAAATCAATGCATCCTAAATGGAGTGTATATATCAAAGAATAAAACCAGTTACATTTTTTTATTTAATTATATTTATAAATGAAACTTCACAATAAAATATAAATAAGTATACTGTGAGCATATGTATATAACAACTGTGGTAAATAGTGAGTAATAATATAGATATTAAGCAAATAATATAGTTGTACAAAGTAAAGAAGACATCTAAGTCACAGAACCAGCATTGATAAGATACGTTTAAGAAATATATATATTCTGTCTTTTTGACATTTTAGATTATTAGAAGGTTTAAAAAAATGGTGAATGTTGTGAAATTTAGTCAGTTTTCTTGGAAAAGTCGTCATTTCAACAGTAAAGCTAGAGCCGTAAAAATCAAAAACTTGAAACATGCAAGTATATGTGTTTCTGAATAATAAAATTAAAATGTTAAAAGAGGCGCAATTTTGCATTCATCCAGATCATTCATTTCATTTTTTCTGTAAAAGTTTTACCACTAAAATAATGCAATATACCACCAGTGGTACATGTACCATAGTTTGAGAAGTGGTGGTCTAGATGATTCCAAACTGGCAGCCACTGAGTGAAATGTCGGATATGTAGGAGTGGTAAAGTATGGTATCGAAAGACACTTGAGTTTCTGCTGTGTTTGTTCCTCGCAGCATGTGGTCTTGCTTTGCGGTAGAGATTGGCCCACCTCGAATCGTTAGAGCAGGTACCATTTTCCCCAATTGAACATACATTTCTTCGAGTTGCTTGCAATAAGCCTTTGCTGTGTACTGTTATTTAGCCTTTGTATGTTATCTTTAATCATTTTTTTTTCAAAAATTTATTATCAAGAGTGCATGACCGTCCTCCACCTTCTTCATTAAAGTTCTTATTACAACTACACAACTTTTGAAACCAACATCGTACTGTCCGAACAGCTGTGGACTCTTCTCTTTACGTGCTATTGATACTGGCGGCTGTTTAAGAAGCACTATGCGGCGTTTGAACAGATGCACGAAGTTTAAACACATTTCTTCTTTTCCATCATTGAAATTAAGGGTTTATATGCTTCAAAATGGCATAATACTGTGAAAGATACTGTAGGAGGTTTTGCATAAAAATTACTGCAAAAAATAGCAGTTAATTTTAATTTTCGAAACCAAATTAAAAAAGGACTTTTATAGACATGATGTATAGAGTCTATCGTTGCTAGCTGTTACCGTATCACTGAGATGGAATTGGAATCACAAAGAAGGCTTGGATGTTTCTAAGTGTAAAATGTCTTTGCGTTATGGAGGTATTTAAAATACATGGAGAGTCGAAACTGTGGCTTGGTGGTAGGGGAAGAGGGGTGGGAGATCCTTGGACCAGTCCCCCGGGAGATTCTCAATCAGAATTGGGATAAACTGGACAAAATCTTACTCTCGCTTGTATGATAAACCTACGTCCAAGATTAACGTCAACAACAGACACAATTCTCAGCTCCTAGGCCAGGATACATTTCGTGGATTTGTTCTGATGCTGCTTTTCGACAAGTCGTAACTTATAACTGGAAAGAAGAGATTATTCTAAAGCTTTTCAATACAACTTTTATGACACTTTTTACGTGAATATCACATACAATAGGAGGAAATACCAAATTAATCCTCCCCTTCAGAAATAGATGTACTGTACTATTTGTTCATCTTTCGCATGGATTACAAAAACGAAGTATTCAAAAAATTACGTTTTGCGAGAATTTTTAAAAAACTTTTTCGGAAGTAAGTTTATTCTTTTTCCGTTCTGATTATGTTTTCGGTATGCGAAATAAGTAAGCTTAGAGTGTAGAGACATTATGTATTTTTTGAAAGCAGGAGATGTGAAAAATGAGCAATGCCCTCGCCGGGACTCAGACCATGGACCTCTCGAATATGCGTCAAGCGTGCTGAACACTACACCACAAAGGCATGAGAAGAAGGCCGGAGAAATACCTTATAAGAGTAAGTTAAAAATTTCTGATTTGGAATTTATTGATAAGCTAAATTTAAACTGGTATTCCCCTTAAAGGGATTAGACTATCTTCAAGGAATTTCATTTTACAGTTATTAAATAGATAATAAACTATAATTGTTAAAAAAGCAGGGAGTCTGTTAGTTAGAAAAGGTACGTCAAGAGTAAAATGGATTTCAATAAAAAAAAGGAGACCCATCCTTGTAGTTTAAGATTCCATGTTCCGAAAAAAATTTTTTAACAAATAATCATACATAAAAGATAATTATGAAATATACCAAAAGCTTATTATTTTTGTGAATATGTGAAGTAAAAGTTAATGAATAATCATCTTAAACAATTAAATACGCTTTTATACTTACTTGGCTAATATGACTAAATTCTCGCGTGAGGGAAAAAATTACTACAACTTTATAAAAAATTTCAAACAAGTTTTTATTCTGTAATTAAAACAAAACAAAAAAAAAAAAAACATATCGGATCAGGTGAGAAAAAACGGGGGGTACGAAAAAAATTGAGAAAATTAATTTTTCACTGCACAATAGGCAGAACTTGATTATTGCCTAATCCACAAAGCATAAGCCTACGTATCCAAATTTAAGAGGCCTCCAAATCATTCTATAAGTTTTCATAACATTGTTTCACTTTCATGAAAACAAGGAAACCGAACACTGGCGGTCCTGAAAGGATTCACTGCCTATGACCCCAGACACTTGGAAAAGGATATATGTTCATGTTCCCCAGACCTTGAAAATGGAACATATATTCCATGCTTTGGGGATCGGGATATATTGGTCCCTTTGAGAGTTAAAAATTAAATGCATATTTTTTTCTCCAAAATGGTCAGGTATTTGCTTCTTAAGTATTCAACGAGAATGGCCGAACCGAACACATTGATAATTTAAACACTTTATTATCTATATCGTGCCTAGGATGCTCCGCATGGAGTAATCGATATTGTACTTGCGAAGAGAAAGAAAAGGACAAACACATAAGCCAGCCGTTTCGAAGAAGTCCAACCCACGCCTTTAGTTTCGGTTTACTGTCAGTCTCCGCTTACTATTACATTGTATTATAAATAGCGAGCAGAAATAGGAAAACTGCATAAATAGTTAATTCGATGCAAGCTGGAGCGAGCCACATTAACTCGAGAGAGTTTAGGTATAGAGAAAAAATCATTATAAGTATATTTTGATTTTCATAATTTTGTTGTATTTCGTAATTTTGTAATTTCTTTTGGCACTTTGTATTTTTATAACATAAAAATAAACACTGCAGCAAAAAGCAGAGAGGAAATATTTTACAGATTAAGAGGCTCATTGGCATATGGCGCTAAATCATAATGTAGTCAAGTTCATTTCGGTTCAGAGTTAAGCTTTGCTTACCATTACATTGTCCAGATCAGCGTGCACGAGAAATATAAAGTAGAAAAAAGTATCTGGCAGACGAAAACAAAATAATAAACACGAACTACAAGAAAAACACAAACCTTTAATAAAAGTTATATTTAATCTGTCAAGAATGAAAAATAATTATATATAAATGCGCGAGCTTAGATTGCGGAAAATGAATAAATCCACAAATTTTTAGAACTTTCTAATATCGCATTTTAATGTTTATAATTCATATTCAAATAAGAATCGTTTCAATCCTTATCTTCAAACACTGAAATCAAAAGTCATTTCCTCCAGGGTCAGCAGTATGTCAAATAGCAATGACTTGTTACACAGCTTTTAAATATTCATATTACCATTATGATGCGTAACTGATGAAGGAGATTAAGTATTTTGTATTTTGTCACCAGGTTCAAGGTTGCTCACGTGGCATCACAGATAACAGTTCTCCGAACAGACATATATAACCCCAATAACTAAAAATTATTTATTACTCGCAGTTGGAATTTCATGAAAAGCGGTTCAAAGAGCTGCTATGACAAAGCTATTTTCTCTTGAGAACGTTCCCCACCTCTCCGTCTAATAAAGTTTGGTATTTTACCAGGAGTCTAGTAATATATGGTCTTTGAAAATAAACATTATTTATCCAAATGTTAGGTAATGTGCCCGAATGAAATATTAATTTCAGTTGTAAAATGTATAAGTAGGAAAGTAAAATATGTACGGATAAATCCAGAGAGGTTCTAAAAAGTTTATAGATTTAATGTTTTAAGAAATAATTATATAAATTTTGAAATAATGAGATTTTCGTACTTTTAACGTTTTTAATAAAGTTAGCCTAGAACGCTTTTATTAGGAAATATTTTTCACTAACTATTTAATGCCATGATGGAAGCTTCTTCAACAGGATACTGACTCATATAATTACTTAAAACGTCTTTTTATCTGGTAACATTGTAATATAGAGCTTCAGTCTTCTCTTCAATTAAGGATTTTCCTGTGTGGTTATGTACGCATGGTTAACCCAGGGATTACTTGAGGTGCCGGAAATAGCGTGATAAAATTCACGCTGTTGCCGGGCTATATTAGAGAACAAAGTATCTATGTCGCCAAAATTCTGTACCTAACAAAAGCACGGGTTCTTTGTGCAATAGTTGTAGTTGCACTACTCATTTATATCTCTGCTCTAGTGCATTGTAAACAAAATGCCCCTAATGCCTCTCTAATTGTAACTGAAAACTTGATTCTCTACGTATCACGCCGTGTAATCATTTTCTGTTTTTAAAATTACATGCGATCGACCAAAAGGGCTTTGCGATGTACCGGTGGATCGCGATCGACTTGTTGGCGACCGGGCTCTAGCCTCTTGAGTTGGCGAAGAACTGGCAGCCAAGGTATTTGAAAATGAAAATATGAAGATCTTTTTGGGTGTATGATAACCGAAAAAAATATCCAAGCATCACCAAATGTAGAAAATATATTTATTTCTTGTTTCGGATCAACTTCCGTTGACTGGTACACATACTGAAGACTCTTTAATATTAGTTTTATCAGAATATGCACCTAATTATGATTCCTTGGTGAAAGACATGAAAACTCAATCGTCTCATTATAATAATCCAGTAATTAATAAAATATATTCTTTCTCTATCGTCTCTTTAATTTTTCGCTAACATTGTCAATCAATTTTGCTCCTTAAGTTTGTGCGGATATTTAAATTTTAGTCCATAAACTGTTTGTTTTGTAATGTAAAATACATTTATAATAATAATAATTTAAGATATTAAGTAATTTACACTCCTCTCGCCCTCTTTAAAATACACCTGTGACAACGGGTCGATCGCGATGTATTTTTTAGAACAAAGTAGATCTTTTGTATACAAAAGTTGGCACCTCAGATATATATGATTAATTTTATTTACAGTCTTGCCGAAAATTTGATAATATTATTGAAGTATTTTGTCGTACAACTGATTTCTACTCAAATTCATTAAAATAGCTCCAACTTATTGCCATGTATTGCATTTTTTCTTCTTTCACGCTTTCAGTACGTACGTATTATTGGCATCGCCACCACGGCATCACTGCCATCACGGTGAATCCTTTACAGCTTCCATTACGGTGTTTGCTTTGTTTTCTATTTAGAAGTGAAGTATAAGTATAAGCTGCATCATATACTTATACTATTTCTATTTAAACGCTCTTCTGTCTTGTTTGTCTAGCTTATCATTTTTACTACTGTTTTAGATTTTAAGAGTTATTCGGTGCGAGCTGTTCTTTTTCTTTTTTGGGGAAATTTAGAAACGCTTAAAGTCTTTTTCCATATAAAGGAATAGTAACTACTTCTTCGAAATGTGAAAACATTTCGGTTTGCGATGATTTCACATGAACGCTGAACTTCCGTAAAGCGGGCGAGGGGAGAAACCTTTATTTACATTTTCTTTTTTAATTTAATTAAAGAATGAAATTATTTTTATGGGAAAGCTTGCTAAAATTTTCTCCCTTGTAAAGGAAGATCTTCGTGAAGGATTTTCTTTGAGAAACTGACATGTATTTAAGTTGGTTATCGATAGCCCAAGCACAATCCTACGAAGCCATAATATCTTGATCTAATTCGGGCTAATTAATGATGAATTATTATATCCTTTCTCAATTAATGATAAATTATTATTCCTTCTGCTTACTAAAATTTTCTCCCTTGTAAAGGAAGATCTTCGTGAAGGATTTTCTTTGGGAAACTGACGTATATTTGAGTTTCTTATCGATAGCCCAAGCACAAATTCTACGCAGCTATAATATCGTGACCTAATTCGGGCTAATTAATGATGATTTATTATATCCTTTCTTATGCATATATATTTGTGTATGACTTTAAAAGATCTTGATTGTGATGAAATAAAATTCAAACATTTCTGGTCAAAGACAATTTTCTTTGAAAAAAATATCTTTCCGCTGAAAACAGTAAAATTTAAAATTCCTAGACTACTCTAAACAAATTATAATTAACTCAGAACGATTTGAAATGTCTGGAAGTCTCTTACCTGAAACCAGGCTCGTTTAAGGAATTTCGCGACATCTTAATGGGATCTCATTTAAAATTAAACCTTTACGACATTATTATACTGTTACATAATTTATTATCACTAATCGCTTTATTTGAAAAGCTAAAAAAAAATAAGTACTTATGTAAAGCTAGCAGCTTAGCATATTTTCGCTAAATTCAAAATTGCAACAGTCTTCCCGCCCTTTCCAGTACTTTCCATTTTTCGAAATTACTGGAAGGCAAATACGGTTAGAGCTACATATAAGGGCGGGATACGGTTACAGTTACATACGGGCATCAATTACAGTTATTCAATTGCAATACCAATTACAGTTATACTAAGATCGAAAAAATATGTCACCAAATTTAGATTTATTCAATTACAATACCCGTTACGGTTACACAGGGAGCGGATCAAAAGGTCACCAATTTTTGGCGGCAAAAATTAGTCGCGAAAATCATCGCCAGCTTGGCGATATCTCGCCAATTTAGCGAGATAACCATTTACTTGAATGTTAGATAAATGTGACCCTGTAATCTCATTTTTCTAGAAGAGCTTCGCTTTTCTTGAAGCCTTTCATGTTAGATTATACGAAATTCATAACATTACCCCTTTTCCAAAGACTTCACGTCTCGAATAGTACAATCCCTGGATAGGAAGCCATATTTACAAATAAAGAAAATCATTGCAATACTAAAACAATAATTTTAATTAGTAACATACAAGAAATTAAATATTAATCAATAAATAAATTCATGAATTTAGAAATTTATATTCAAATAGGACCACGGTCTTACGGACCACTATTTATATTATATACACAATGGGGACTGCGTATTATAGCCATAATAAGGGGCTAAACTGTCGTAATAAACGATTTTAAGCTTAGAATTTGATGACTTTCGGATCGAACTACGACGTCTTTCAGTCTGCTTAAGACTACGTAAGGACTATCCCAGAGTGACTGTAGTTTAGGAGAAAGTCCTTTCCATTGAAGTGGAGTCCGTAGCCTCACCTTGTCACTTTCCTTGAATCAAAGTCCTGCAGCTCCGATTCTTCCTATTCTGTGCCGCCAAGTTGACTCGTTCTCGCGCAAAACTGTGCAGCATTTCAAGCTGTGCCTGAAGATCTTGAATGTACTCCTCAGGCGATAAAGGCACATTCGAAGGGCGTCCAAATAACAGAATACAAGAAAGACGAAGTTTACTACCGAAGAGCATCTGGGGTGGGGAATAGTTGTTTCGTGGACAGCACTGTGATAGGCCAGTAGGAACAAAGGTAACTTCTGATCCCAGTCCTGCTGGTTTCTAGAAAACATCACCGAGATGTTCCTAAAGATGGTTCGATTAATCCTCTCTACCATGCCGTCTGTTGGGGTATGTAAAGGTGTCGGGTGGATTTTTGTCAATGCCAAGTAGTTTTCAGAGTTCTTTAATTACAGCCGAGATAAGATTCCTACTTTGATCGAAATGTAACTGAAGAGGCACTCCAAACCCGGAAATCCGATGCTGTATCGTTATCTCTGCTACCGCGATAGCCTTTTGATCAGAAGTAAGATACGCATCAGGTCATTTTGTGACCTGACCTTTTGTGAAGTAGTGAATGACAAAAATTTGTTTGGTGACACTAGCAGATCGTCAAGAGGTCCCAGGATATCAAAGGCGATACGTTCAAAAGGTGTTCTCTACATTGTAACCTTGCAGCTTCTCTCGGCTGCGTTTCTTACGTCCTTTCCGACCCGCACAGGCATCACAAGATCGGCACCACTTTTGCACAGCAGTTCTTGTTGTTGTTGCTAATGCTCACTTGTCTGACCTATAGTCAATCATCCCAAGCCCACAAAATTGCTCCTGGCAAGGAGCGCAAGTTTACGCCTGCCGTGGGCAACAACCTTGAGCACTTTACATGTGACAATGAGATTTAGCTCAGTTCCTCCCCCAATTTTGATGGAGAGCACCTGGGTGGACGGGTCCGAGGGTCTCCCACCCTTCTTCCCCTACCACCGACCTCTAGAGAGGACTTCGTCTCGCCGCATATTTAGAGTGCCCCTATGCCGCACGGACACTGTACATTTACAAACATCCATGCCTTCTCCGGGATTCGAACCCGGACCTTTCGACACGGCAGTCAGCTCCGCTAACCGCTATACCGGGCGGCCACCAGTTCTTTCATTACTCCAATAGGAGTGATCTTGAACTCTGTGAAAAGTCTTTATTATTCCGAAGTGACCTCCAGTCGGACTGTTATATAGTTTTTTTTAAAGACATCTGGTATCTTAGAAGTATCAGCTGCCATTGGAATGTCTTTCCATCATCCGATTCGAATTTGCAGTACAAGACGCCGTTTCGAATACTGAATGAGTTCCAGAGAGCTCAGTATTGTTTAGTCGTAGGACTGTAGATCGAAATGTCCTGCCAGGTAGGTTTCCTATTTGAAGACTACATTAAATCAATTGTGGATTTAATATCGCCGTCTTCGAACTGGTCTTTGATGTGACTTCTCCGTCACACCATGCGCGTCGATCAGCCGATGTTGAAGTTGTAACTTGATGTGCAACCGAATTAACCAGCTCGTATTTCGCTGCGTAAACAGCATTTGTGATTAAGTTCTTGTGACTTGAAACAGTTAGTTATCTATTTTTCTAGAGGATTTTTCATGTAAAGCTCTTTATTATATAATTCATTCAAACATTATTTATAGTCAGATCTCTCGACCATTAGAGGTTGATAGATAACAGAAACGATTTGACGGGGGAAAATGTTTAGCAAATAGAAACTCGATTAAATATTTTTGTTTATTAATTTCAAGTTCGGATACAAGTTGGCTAGTAATTTGAATTAGGTATCAGAAATGGCAAATAACAATCGGTACAGTTTCATGTAAAAATATTCTTGTTTGTTTTTACAATTATCTGCTTAATGATATGTTTTAGAGAACAAACAATTGTTACAATGAGAATTTTGCAAATAATAATAGCGATGATGAAAGAGATTTACAGGAAAGAAGTACTCGAATGAGATATCCAGGAATGAAGTACAGTAACAAGATGTCCAGGAATTGATATCGAGGAATGAAATCATAACAAGATGTCCAGGAATGAAGTACTTAAAAATAATGTAATGAAAGGAACGTCTAGCAGTGAGGTACAACGAAATCCCGTTTATTTAAAATAATTCATTCTGGGTCACTTTTCACAAATTATTTTAAGAATTTATTTTTTTGTTTTTTATAAGAGTAAAATTTAGAAAATAATTACATATAACATTTTGAGCAAACCTGTGTGTTTCTGAATCAAAAATTCATTATATCTTTAGTATATATGTCTTCTGATTGTGTATAATGTACTGTTGTCTTATTTTTTTTTCATAATTGTGTGAATCTGTTTTATGCATAAACGTTTCATTTCTCCTCTGTTATGCATATGTGTCTCATTTGTCCTCTGTGACACATACTATGTCCTTGTTTTGAATTGTTTTCACATTATATATGTTATACCCCTCGTAGAAACAGACTGTTAGTTAAAATAATCATTCGCACCCCTTAAAGCCAATTATAACACAGCCTTACCTCATGCAAAATATTGCGTGGGTACGAGTTCGTAACGGATTGAATGCACAAGCCGATAAAAAGTTAATAAAATATATTCTTATTCCAAGAAATAAAACAAAATGCTGAAATTTCTTCAGACATATTCATACAATATCGCAATATCTCACAGCAGTTATATTTTAAATTACTAAAATATAAATAGAACTCAAATTCAAAGTACGGAAAAAGTTAATCCGATTTTACCGCGAATTCACTGCAATCAATAACAGCACTAAGCAAGCAACTACGGTTCACTTAAAACAACTACAACTAAGCTTGTAAGGTTTTAGTTAAACTAACCAAGTTTATTTTAATTTAAATCTTTTCTATCTCCTCTCTGCTTCAACTTCCTGTCAGAAGAAGCGCGCGTTTTTAGCTTATGCTAATTTTTGAAGTTCAGCCAAGCACTATTTAAGCCAGAGGTAGAAACCTCTCGGTGTGTGAGAGCTTTGCCTCAGATCACGGTCACGCTGCTCAACGTTCGCCTGACCAGCTAGCAGTTTAAATTTATAAGCCATAGTGCTTACTACGTGATTGCATTGTAAAATAAATTAAAGTGCGGTAGTATTTAGTATACCTTGCTACGCACCCTTTTAGATAGAGGCCAACTTCCGCGAATTGCTCTGCGAAGCAAAGTTTAATTTAAGTTCTATTTTAATTTATTTAAATTTATTTGATTGTTAAGTTCGACCAAAGTGTGGTCTGTTACGTTCTGTATCTCTCCCGAATTGGGAGGTTTGTATTTAATAGTGATTGAATAAAAGAGGATTTCAAATCCCTTCACGTGCAGTTATTCTCCAGCCCAGCAGTTACATCAGAACATAGCGTACCTTCCGCTCCCTGTTCCAGTTCAGGACTTAGAACGTAAGGATAAGAACCCTTTACAGAATTTACCATGTTCTCAAAGAATACACACAGAATGCTAAGTCCTGATAGTGGCGCCCGCACAAAAAGAAGAGGATGGCCTCAACAACAAGAAGACGAACCTGAGACACCTGCTGTACCTGTCCAGAATCCTGAGATAGCACCTCCTGGCATAGAAGGATTCGGCTACATCGTACAAACCATGCGAGCAGCCATGAAGCCAGCGGCAAGTTTTGACGGCAAGACAGCCGTAATCAATTTCCTGGAAAAGCTAGACTCCCACTTCATGCTATATCCAGTCCACGAATTTCAGAAAGTCGCTCTTGCTACCAGCGCTTTGAAGGGCCAAGCGCTAAGTTGGTTCAAGTGCATCGGAAAGAATCTCTTGGGGGAACCAGGAAGCCCCACATACACGTATGAAAATTTCAAGAATTCTCTAGTGAAAGCATTTCCCGTGGTGCGAGATCGAGCCAGATTGGAAGCTGAACTGTTTAGCCGATACCAAGAAAGAATAGAAGATTTGTCTAATTTTATTTTGAGGAAAATTCAAGTTTTCAAGCTTTTGTATGGAAGTCGCCCGGATCCTGAAATTATTCAAGTTATACTTCCTAGGCTACTGCCCCAAGTTCAAGATTTCATCGAACTAAGAAATCCAACAACATTAGACAGATTATTTGAGCTCGCGGTACAATTTGAAAGCCGAAGAACAGCCGACAACGAACGACGACGCCAATTTGAGCGAAGAAGTCAGTGGAGTTCGCCAAGACCGCAGCAAAAGCAAAATCAAAGTTACGGGAATAAGGCGAAGCAATGGCCGAAGAAAGATGTGTCTCCTAAAGCGAGCGGCGAACGAAGGGAATTTAATAGAAGAACAAGCAAAGATTCCGAGGGCAACCAGAAGAAAAAGAATTTAAACTAAGAGGGATTTCTTCGAGGAAGGTGAAGAAGTCCGAAGCAGCGCAAAACCCTTCCAAAATCAATTTAAACACCGTGGTCGTTAAGAATTTGAGTTTGCCGAAGATTGAAGTTCTAATCAACAACATACCGGCGACAGCCCTCTTGGATACAGGAGCCCAAAGCAGCTTCGTATCGGAAAGATTCTTTAAGAAGCACTTTCGACGTTACAGAATTTTTAGTGCAAGAGACACGGATGTCATAGCGGCCCAAGGAGAAAAATGTAGCTGTTTAGGAAAAGTACCATTGTTCGTGCGTATCAACAACGAACAGGTAAGAATCCTGTTTTATATTGTGCGTAACCTGCAGACTTGTATTATTCTAGGTGTGGACTTTTTTAGTTTGGCAGAAGCAAAAATTGATTTCAAGGGGGGAGAACTAACATTAAATATGAAGCCAATTGAAGCGAAGAATGATAAGCCCCCGCAGCTGGACTTGGAACATTTACAAGCAGAGGAAAAAGAGAAAATCCAAGGTCTGGTAAGTCACTTTGCGAATTTATTTAGTGATGTACCAGGCTTTACGCAGGTGGTGAACCACGACATTGACACGGGGGACGCTCAGCCAGTTAGGCAAAAGCCATATAGATATGATAGGACAAAAGAAGAAATAATTGAACATCATATTAAAGAGATGTTAAAGAATAAAATCATCACGCCAATTTCTAGCAGTTATGCTAGCCCCGTTGTCCTGTGTAAGAAAAATAATGATTACCCGATTACGCACCCGAAGCGGTGGCGTTTTGCTATAGATTATCGCAAGTTAAATTCAGTTACAAAATATCCTGTATATCCGTTGCCGATAATTGAAGAAATTATTCGAAATATTTCGTCTACAAAATACATGACTACATTAGATCTCACGAGTGGCTATTTTCAGATTGGGGTAAAACCCGAGGACGTACACAAAACCGCGTTCATAACGAAATCTGGTACGTACGCATTTCTTAGAATGCCGTTCGGATTATCCGGCGCGCCGGCAACGTTCCAAAGATGTATGGACATCGTCTTAAGACCAGTCCTTGGTAAAAGCACTTTCATATATTTAGACGATATTATAATTACGAGTAGTACTCTAGAACAACACTTACAAGATTTAAGAAAAGTATTTTCATTGTTAAACGAAGCTGGTTTAAAGATAAATGCGTCTAAATGTAAATTTGCCGCAAAAGAGTTACGTTATTTAGGATTTAAAATTTCCCAAAAGGGAATCGAAACGGATCAGTCAAAAATAGTAGCCATTAGAAATTATCCTGTTCCTAAAACAGCGAAGAAATTATCGTCGTTTCTCGGGATGTGTTCATATTACCGGGCTTTCATTAAAGACTTTGCAAAAATAGCTGAGCCACTGCTAAAGTTGAAAAGAAAAAAAGCTAGGTTTTCGTGGTCAGCAGAAGCCAACTTGGCGTTTCAAAAATTGAAAGACGCATTGACTCAAGCTCCCGTCTTAAAATTTCCAGAAGGGGATAAAGGATTAGAGATTTCAGCGGACGCTTCAGATTTCGCGATTGGTGCAGTGCTTTCCCAAAATGGTCAGCCCGTGGCTTTTTTCAGCCGAACATTAAATGAAACCCAAAGAAACTATTCCGCAACAGAGAGAGAAACTCTCGCAGTGTTAGCATCAGTACAGAAATTTCGTGTGTTCTTTGGAAGTTCTCCAGTAACTGTATATACCGACCACGCGGCGGTCACTAGACTCTATTCTGGAAAAAATTTATCACCCAGATTAATAAGGTGGGCTCTCAAATTACAGGAATATAACCTAATAATTAAACATACGCCGGGAAAGGAAAATGTTGTGGCAGATGCTTTAAGCAGAATTAACTTAGATGAAAATGGAAGTGTAATTAAGATAGCCATGTTAACATCCAAAGTATTAGATTCTCGTGAAACAGTAATAGCCGAACTCAAAAAAGATCCGGAGTTCAAAAATATATACAATTATTTGGCCGACCCTGAGAATTTCAATCATCCGGATATTGTGCCGATAAGAAATAGGGCCGAAAATTACGAATTAATTGACGGACTGTTATTCTATACGAAAGCTACTAATGAGAATCATGAATATAGACCGGTTATCCCAGCTAGCATGAGGTTGAATGTATTAGAAGAGTTGCATGATTGTGCCATTTCGGCTCATTTAGGTATAAGAAAAACTGTTCAGAGAGTTCGCGAGGCAGTTTTCTTTCCAGAACTGCAAAAGTTTACTAGGGCGTATGTCCAGTCGTGCCCAACATGTCAATTAAATAATTATGTTAATTTCCGCCCGGCCGGGTTCCTAAATAGTATTAAATCAGAATTCCCAAATCAAATAATAGGCATCGATTTACTTGGACCTTACCCTCGAAGTAAAGTTAATAAAAGCCGATATCTTTTAGTTATAGTGGATCATTTTAGCAAATGGTTAGAGTTAATTCCGTTAAAACGCGCGTCTGCAAAAATTGTAGTAGATTCAATTCTAAATAAGTATATTTTAAAATACGGGGCGCCCCTAAAAGTTATTTCAGACAATGGTCCTCAGTTTGTTAGTAAAATGTTTGAGGAAATGTGTGCAAAACTGGGCATACGTCATCTAAAGATGGTCCCGTATCGTCCGCAGTCAAACATAGCGGAACGGGTGAATAGAAATGTAGTGAAAATAATTCGTAGTTATGTGAAAAACTATCACTCTACCTGGGATAGCCATATAAATGAATTTGCATTTGCACTTAGGACCGCCAAACACGATACTACACAAAAAACACCCGCTGAACTCTTCTTAGGAAGAAAGATCTTGACCCCCCTAGATAAACTGTTCTTTGTACAGGAAAGGGCAGAAGAATTTAAAATGAGTGATATACAAAAGTTAATACGGGAAGCGACGGGAAATATAGAAATGGCCCAAAGAAAACAGAAATTGTATTATGACCTAAAAAGAAGAGAGGTCAAGTACAATGTGGGAGATGAAGTGTTGAAGATTAAACACAACTTGTCAAATGCCCCAGAGGAAAAGGTGGGGAAATTTTTTCCGCGTTTTGAAGGCCCGTTCACAATTGAACAAATTACGGGGGCAGTGGTTATATTAAAAAGAAATGATGGTCAAACGCTCAAAGCGAATGTGGACCAAATAAAACCGTTCTATAATCGCAGCAAAATGGCTGTATTTAAAGATTCGTTTCAGGATCCGAGGCAATCGACTAGCCAGGAAGATATACGTCAGCAAAAACAGCAGGAACCAGCTACAACGGCATCGAAATGTCAGAAGAAGAAAGCTCCCCCCCAACAAAGAAATAAGAACCAAAAAGGTGGTTTCAAAAGAAAGTCTCACGATGCAGGTGAACAAATCTACGAACGGAATTACGAGCGCACCAAGAGAAGAAAGCAGAATGGGCAAGGGAAGCCCAATGTATCCAAAAGAACTGTGGAATCATCGGACAGGTGCCTGAGAAGCAAGAAACGTCGATTGCAGCCTGAGAATCAACTTCCCGAATACAGCAGGAACCAGGACAAGCAACGAGCAAGGGCCCAGGAGAGAAGGGCCCAGTCCACCAAACGTCCAGCGGAGCAACCTCCTCTACAAAGGAAATTGCCGAGGATACAACGACGGAATTTCAAAAGAAAAAGAGACGAGCAGGCTCCGAAAGAACAACGAAAAACGAGGAAACTGAACCAGGCCACAACTTACTCAAGTTTTAAAGATTGGGCCAAGAAAAGGATGGACGATCATAATAAGATAAGTACAATTTCGTATTCAAAAGTTTAGTTAATTTTTGAGTATACTGCAAGTTGCAGGACTGATTTTACCTCAAGCGAGGTTGACTTTTACGCCAAGTGAGCGATAAGTTCTCATATGGAAAGTAAAATGTTTTGTTAAAAGAAATTGTAATTCTTAAAGATTTAAAATTACTTAATTTTGTAAATAGATTAATTCTGTAAAAGCAATGAATTGCTGAAAAGAATATGTTAACTAAATGATTTTGTATGACGCTTTGTCTAAAGACTTGTAAAATGTCTAGAATGAAAATTCGGAAAATTGAAAAACACGATTTAGTCTGTAGACTATTAATTCAATGTAATTTGATATTTCAAGAAAGTACCTTGAGAAAGGAATAGGAAGCACTTGCTGTAAGCTTAGAAATTTAACCTATATTTCTGTAAGCTTAGAAATTTAACCTCTATTTGCATTTCAGGATTGCTATGAAATTGTTAATGTGTTATGAAATGTAACAAATAATATTATGCTAGCAATGCACGTTAAGTGCAATAGCAATGTGAATGTTGTGTGCAAACTGCGAATTTGTATGCATGAAAAGTTAAAGATTGACTATTTTAGAATGCAAGTGTTAATTAGGCTCTCCACCAAATACACTTAAAGTGTTAGACATAAAGCTAGTGAGAACCTTAGGATTAGCTGGTTATAGGGCGTTTTTTTCAGGTCTCGTATGTCAAGTTCTAACTAATGTTAGTCGATTGTAGGTGGAAGAGTTGAACACCCCCGAACACATAAAAACCCGCAATGGCGGTTTGCTTTACATCCAACACCGGTGAGAGAGCATACGGGGGAAGAATTTAATTGTGCTTGAATGATAATGTGTGTGTGCAAAATTACACAGAAAAAAAAAAATAAGGATTTGTACCACTTAGAATTATTCTGTTATTATGTCATACTAAAGTTGTTTTCCTTCCAGATTTTGCTGGAAGGAGTAAGACTGTTTGAAGAATAAGACTTGAAAAAAAAAATGTTGAAGATTGTTGTTCCAGAAAATTTCGTCTGTATTTTACACAAACATATATTGCCTTGTAAGAGTTGGCCTAAGTTTAGAACAGTGAAATTTTCGACTATTTAGAATTGCTAGTTTTCAACATGGTCCGTTTGGACCAAAGTAGTTTAACTATCGCAATTCTGGCGGGAAGTTTGTAAGGTTTTAGTTAAACTAACCAAGTTTATTTTAATTTAAATCTTTTCTATCTCCTCTCTGCTTCAACTTCCTGTCAGAAGAAGCGCGCGTTTTTAGCTTATGCTAATTTTTGAAGTTCAGCCAAGCACTATTTAAGCCAGAGGTAGAAACCTCTCGGTGTGTGAGAGCTTTGCCTCAGATCACGGTCACGCTGCTCAACGTTCGCCTGACCAGCTAGCAGTTTAAATTTATAAGCCATAGTGCTTACTACGTGATTGCATTGTAAAATAAATTAAAGTGCGGTAGTATTTAGTATACCTTGCTACGCACCCTTTTCGGTAGAGGCCAATCTCCGCGAATTGCTCTGCGAAGCAAAGTTTGATTTAAGTTACATTTAAATTTATTTAAGTTTATTTGATTGTTAAGTTCGACCCAAGTGTGGTCTGTTACTTTCTGTATCTCTCCCGAATTGGGAGGTTTGTATTTAATAGTAATTGAATAAAAGAGGATTTCAAATCCCTTCACGTGCCGTTATTCTCCAGCCCAGCAGTTACATCAGAACATAGCGTATTATCCGCTCACTGTTCCAGTTCAGGACTTAGAATTTGAGGATAAGAACCTTGTAAGTAATTCACCATGTTTGCAAAGAGTATGCACAGAACACTAAGTCCTGATAAGCTGAGATGTTTTAATCCGGCTTTTATAAGCTTTTTAATTAAGCACGAGATCAGTCTGGCATTTTCTCGATTCTTCTGGATAGCAAAAGCAATTACGAGATATCTGTTTATTAAATGTGAAATGCACGCGCTCTTGTATTATTTTTACTTTTCCGGCGTAGCTTTCGCTTAAATTTCGTCACGTGCTGCATTGTACAGGAAAATAAAACAATTTAATTACCATTCTACTAAAATTATCAAATTAAATACAAATTCCGTAACAATATAGAAATCATCCTGAGAAGTTAATTTCAAACTCCTTATAACTAATACTATTTCGAGCTCGTGCCAGCAATATTAAATAGTGTCATTACAAAACATTACAGAATTTTAGATCAGGAGATTAAGGTGATCATTCATATCGGAAGTGATAGTTCATTATTGTATTTTAGCCAACCTGAAGTTAAAATGTTAAGAGCAAAATGGAATGATTTACAATCCTTTAATGATATTCTCAAAATCCAGTGCTTGCTGTTCCTGCGTGTGAGAAAAACGCTTAAAAAAAAGAGATACAAAATATAATAATCTGAAAGCTTTCATATTTTACATAACGCCCAAATGGATTTTTTTAAGGTTTTGTGTGTTACCTTTATTTATCATGTTCTTCGCTCTTAAAACCATAAAATTCAGTTCAACAGCAATTTCTAAATTGATTTTAAAATGAGCTTATCTTTAAAATTTCTGATACACAGCCTCGCGCGCTGGAGATAAAAATGTTTTTTTCCCTACAGTGTTGCCATTGCTCCCTTTTAAATCGTTGAGTTTGTTCATCAACAATTCCTTAAAGTTCTACAAAATATGAAGCAGATAATACAACAAATTCCAAATTCGAAATTTGGGCTTCCAGATGCCTACATTCTGATGGAAACGTACATTATTCGAAATTTGATGGCTCTAGATACCGTTGTTTTATCACCAATGCGAGAAACATACATTTATGCATATTCTTCATTATTTGATTTCTTTAAATATAATACAGGGCGATAATATTTGGTGGCAACAATTTGAAAAGGGAACCAACATTTCAACGCAAAATGCCAAAACGAAATTAATAGTCCTTCTGGGCAAATTGCGCCTTTGGACTAAGAAAACTGTCTGCAATTTGATTACCTTAATTTATGCATTAATGTGCTGATCTCATGTGCTGTAAATACACTGAAATACAATATTTTTAATGCCTACTTACTTTTGAATTATACTGTTAAAGAAAGGTAATTTTTAGATATAAGATTTAGAGCTCATTTTCATACTTGTAAAGCAATAAGGTCACTTATTTTTATTATAGAATATGTATATTCTTACGCCTAAACAATGAAAGAAAGATAAACGTTTGCTTAAGCCCACCAAAAGCCGAGCTGCAAATGCACTGACAAGTGGTAGTTCAATGCGGGTTCAATTCCAGGTAGTGGATAGCTGTATGGGAGCTCTCGTAACATGAATACAAGCAAACTTTCTTTAAAAGTCCTCTCGGAAGGCATTCCTCTCCCTTAGGCGACTACTAATACCTGCTTTGCCGTAATCCAACTAATCGAATCCGGAAGTTTGTTTAGAAAAAGACTGAAGACAGCTAATTTCAGGCTCACTTATTCAATGTTACTTTTCTTTCCACTAAACTAACTATTTTGGTTTCAAGAAAAGCTAACTTGAGTGGAGTTTCATAAATGTCTGGAAAGTACGCTTGCGGCTTTTAAATAATAATACTTCCTCTCTTGACCAGTTTGGGGAAATACACTGTTAAGTGTAGTTCGACATGGCTTAAGATCGAACCTAGACGAACTGGCTAACTCCATGCTTGGATTTCTCCCTGTGTAACGTGAATAAGAGCCAGTTTCCCTTAAAAAGTCTTCTACGAAGGCCTTCCTCCTCCTAAGTAGGTACCCTAGGGGCTTTCCCGCGTTTTGATAATCTAATATAGCGTTAATGTCTGAAATAAAATAACATATTATTCGTGCGACGATTTTGAAGTATAGCAGGAGATGTGAATTTGGCATTATTAATTAATACAGCGTGTTTCACCAAATTACTAAAATAAAATTAGCTCCGTCAACCTAGGAGATTATGGGAAGCTGTATATGATTAACTTCTTTTCATGTACAGAAGAAACCAGATGTACATAATTTTAATGTACATATATATTTATGTGTTTTTCTGTTCAGTATAGCAAAATTGTCAACATTTTCGTCTTAGATGTAAGTTTTTTTTTCTTTTTTTATTTTAATGTGTATATTTCTTTTACGAAAATGTAGATGAATGAAATTTGTCAAATTTGTGCCGTTCGTAAGTCAAAAGATAACATCGATAAGTTCGTAGAACGATGTGAAAAACATTAAGTAAATCAAATACATTTTATTCAATATAACCTTTTTCTGTAACAGTACATATCTCGCAACATTTCTGTAATGCATTTAATCCTTGGGAGAAGACTTCTCCTTCGGGCTCTAAAAACAAGTCATCGATAATATTCGAAACATCAACATCTCATAAAAAACGAAACTAGCGAAGATGTTTCTATAGATTTTTAAATAGAAAATAGTTACTTTAAGCAGCTACACAGAAGGTGAAGTAATACTTGTAATTCTGAAGCAATTAAAACGGTTGTTGCTTTATAAAAATGTGCGCATTCGCATGTTCATAAAAAATTCCTTTCATCAACTTTGCCCCTCGTTTACTTTTAATTTCGTCGCGCAATTTTGTCATTAACTGAGCGTATTACTTCCTTGTGATTGTTTTTCCTCACTGAAGATTATCAATCATCAATAGCCCCTTGGCATCTCAGAAAACACTGGCTATAATTTTGGTTAATGATGTTAACACACGAAACTTCTTGCTTGTAACAGAAGAAACAGGATTCCAGGTTATTCATATTTGTTTATTTGGAGGTTCCAAGGGGTGTACCAAAGTTTCATCTGTAGTGATAAAACAATGAAAAAAATCTTCTAAATCCTGAAAAGTCAATCCGAAATCGACACATGGTTTCTCTTCTGTGTTTCCGTTAATATTCTGGGTAACTAGTGTAAGCTGACTTTTCTAGTATGAGATAATTTCATAGAATTTATTCTACACTCTACGAAGTGAAGCATTCAAAATTTCTGCTACGTACACTGCTCTGTCTGACATCACAATTTTTTTTCTTCTTCTTTTACTATCGTGCCATGATGCCTGATGTGGATAGACGAGTGTGGATCATCTTCATAAAAAATATTTTCAGAAGAAATTCTTCTCCTTATTTCGCAACTGTAGTATATATTGGTGCACTAACTATCGCCTACCGTTTTACACATATGTTTAAGAGTGTTCAGTATCAACATGTGCTGAGATATGAGGCTTCACCGGCGGTCGAGCGGTTAGGAGCGCTTAATACTGGTAGTTCGACTTCAGCTCGAACCCAAGGCAAATGGACTGGCGGCTTGGTATGTTTTCATGGTGGTTTTCTCCGTGCGAATAACAGCCAGTTTTCCTTAAAAATTTCTCCACGAAGACATTACTTTCCAAAGCAGATGGCCTGTATTTGCTTTGCCATGATCAAGTAACGTAACCTGACTTTCATCTTTGGAATTTGGACTGACAGAATTGAAATTCCATGCATTTTATGAAAAAAAAATAATCTATAGATATTAAATTTGTTGTTAAGTTAAACGGTTAACACGGTGTATAAAGTTATAAACCACGCACACAGAAGTCCTTGCCTGACCTTTGTTTTCGCAAGTTCGTAGATATATACTCACGATTCTGAAAATGTTCTCAATGAAGCAATGATTCATTTTTGGTATTTTTATATTAAAAAATAATGTTGTTTAAAATACGAATGAATATCAGTCCTTATATTTATATTTAGGAAAATTTTGTACTCATTGTAAAAAATAAAACATAAAAAGTTTGACTCACGAAAGTTTATGGGAATCAATTTCTTTTATGTTTGACTCTCGAAAACTGACTTAAAATTGTAAACGAAACACAAAAAGTTTATGTGAATATTTGAAATTATTTATTTACTTTAATTTCACCTCATGAGCAAAAAATAATTCTTGTTGCTGTAGATATCTGAAATCTATGTAAAAATATTAGTAAGAGTACTAAGTGTCTGTGAACATTCGTGATTTTAGATTCCTGCAAGTAATATTTTAAAATCATTAATGTCGTTCGTAGAGCGATTAGGTTATTTTTAAGCAGGAAAGGTGAAAACTATGCAATGCCGTTGCCGGGACGCTCGAGCTCTGGACCTCTTGAGTACGCATCGAGTATGCTTCCAATTAACGGTATTAATAACTTAAAGATACTGCGATTAAGACCTAAAATTATAAAAGCTCACGGAAGCTTCGCATTTTTATTACCTTGTAAATTCACACTGTAGTCGATTTCAAATATTTAAAAGAAACGTATAGTTTCACTTCAAATTCAATATTTTTTACATAAAAATTTTGGATAATGGCGTACCTTTATTTCAATTTTCAAGGTTTCTTCTGATTTATTCTATTCCGAAGAAATTCTGCGCAATAAAATAAAATCCATTTTTGTTGCATATGAAATTATTTGAATACAAGTTGATATTCAAATTTTATACTAAGCACATTTTCCCATTTCTTGTCTAAGAAAAACTTAAAAGCATATAGAAGGAATACCAAACAAAAAATTTCGATGGCTACTGTACTAGAATGCACGGAAATGAAATTTTCATATGTCTGAATCACTCGGGAAATTTATGCTTCGAATCAAGAGATAAATGTTCATGGCCTTAATATTTTTTACACTATTTTCTCTTGGCATCTTCTACGAAACTTTAGACACCTTGGGAATAGAGTGCCCACTTCTCTTGGATATATATATCTCTGCAACAAAGCAATCGGAAATCTATCCATCCTGCTGTGACCAATGGCCAGAAATTCCTGACATGCTGGCAAAGTGCAAAGAAGAAAATGAAGGAAATAAGGAATAAATCTTTGGAATTCCACCGGGAGGCGAGAGATTTGAATAACTCTGCAGATGGAACGGGATTAACACCTGAATCCTGAGGGTCGTTTGACCCTTTTTGGTAGCCGGGAGAGATATCACATTTATTTCCGAACGATAGGATTCTTTCCTTCGCTGCAGACATACCAGCTTAAGGGTTACCGGTATCCGATGAGATATGTTCTCCATACGTATTTTCTTCGCCAAGTATCTCAATTTTTCTATGCCGACGAAATATCTCCAATCAAATAAAAAATAAGTATTTATAAAAAATAAGCTTGTGTCATGGTAAATGTTTTCGGGGTCTGCTCAATAATTAGGTTTGAGATTATATTATTGCTTCTGATTAAAAGAAAATGGTGCATTTGACATGAGAATTCGCAAATAATTCTTCTCAAATCAGTCTAGATACCGAATGCTTTCCAAAAAGGAATCACTTCTAAGAAACCATAACTTCTGAGAAATTTTTTTTTACAGCGGGGGCTTGCTTTTCTAGCGTTGGCCACTCCTAAGGCCGGAAGTGGTGGCCATTTTTATTGTGAAGGCCCTAATAGGCGATCACCGTTACTTCGTAAGATGGGTCAGACAATTTACATCCATGCCTTCTCCGGGATTCGAACCCGATCCCTTCGATATCGCAGTCGTATGAGTCAAATATAATATCACTTTTCTATTTTAATTTATTTAATATTTATTTTTTCAAGGAATAATGGCCTTAGGTTTGTAGCGAAATCTAATTTAGCCAACGGATCTTGCTGCGGAAGAAACGATTGTAAAGTTTTATCCAAACACAAATACAAGACCCAGAAAAACTCCAAATGTTTACCTAATAAACCCTATGATTTTTATGTGTTTTTTTAAGCGTAAGTTTTTTAAGCGTAATCTCTCTTGCAGTAGATTATACGAATTTATAGAATAAAACTGAAGTGGTAGTTTATAAAATTAATTCTTATATTCCAGACTCAGCATAACTGGAGATTGATTACGATTTAGATAATGGTTGGATAGTAAGTCATTGTTTGGGTGATGGGATTAGCTTGACTTTGAATTGCAAAAAGTTTCACATGCATATTTATATAAATTAGATGCTTCTTGATTATTTAAATTTGATGGCATCTGTTTGGGATACTTTGTATTTCCACAAATATTTTCTGGTTGTTCGTAGATTTCATTTACTGTTGAAATTTTATCAGCATTACTGACATAGCGAAACTGTACTTGTCCTTTTTATTACTACAACAACTATTCTATCTTTTACATTTGATTTGAATAAATGTGTTAAAGAATATAGTGTCTGCCTGGAGGTTGTTAGTAGTTGACTTATTTTTTATTCATTAATTGATTGTATTAATTTTAACTTGCTTTTCTCCGAATGTGAATCAGCTACCAAACACGGAAGTTTCAAAGACATAAATAGTTTTTGTTATGGTTAAGATCGCTGAATATAGGTAGTTCGAACCCAAGAGAACAGGCTAGTTGCATGGTTGACTTTCGTAATAATAATTTAAATAGGTAAACAAAAATAAAACACATAAAAGTTGTACTCTTTTTTTTAATGATGAAAGTACTTTAATTTAAATAATAATAAAATATTTAAAAGAACATTTGTTAAGTTTTAATGTGAAATGTGTTTGAAAAACTTAACTGTATTAAAATTTACCTTTTTTTTCATTTCAATGGAAAAAAATATAACTTCACAATGACTTCACAACTAACATTCGATGGGAAAAGAAATATGACTTCAACTGTACTAACGCCCTTTGGGCTAAAAAAATAATGTACAGTTTAAAATGCCAAAGTTATATGGACATATGTTATGCAGAAAGTTGCTTATTATTTGAAAAGGTGCATCTAATTTTTAAAATAATATTTAATGTGGTTCTGATACTATTTAAAGAGAGTAAGTTTTGACAGGCTTTCAGCAAATAAGTGAAATTACAAGTGTAAACTCAGAGCTGTACTGTAAAATTACAACTGTAAACTTAGAACGTTTTTGTAGTGCTTTGATTGCCTACAGAGAATTGTATCGTAGAAGAATATCGTAAAGCTAATGGCATAGTTCGACGTTTAACATTCAGACAGACAAGCAAAAAAATTAAAAAATTGGTAAATTGATAAATAGAACGGGAAGTTTTTTTTTCTCACAATAGACTACCCCCGATGATTCATCATAACACACCATCATCACTGCGCTTATCTCTGAGCTGTTCAGTGTGCTGATTTTTTCTTAATTATGGAAAATGAAACTGTAACATACATGTTCCTTTTCCGCTTATATGAGTTGCGTATTTACCATATTGCTCTTTTAATGTTACTCAGGTTTTGTATCCTATTTCATACTTTCAAACAGATTCAAATATGTATATTTTTTATATGCAAATAATATTAATTGCTTAGGAAAGATTTCCCAAAAGTTCTCTACTTCGCAAACGAGAGCGTAACCTGTATTTCAGAAACCTGTATTCTCTGTAGTTCATTCTTTTCAGTGAATTGAGAGAAAATACATTGCGCATTTCTGCCAAATATGGCAACCCATTTCCTCCATTCGACATTAGGCAAACATTTATTCGCGGCCGTCACAACATTTTGTCTGACCCCTCTGCATATCGTTGGCGGATCTAATTTCCCAGCGGAGCGATACCCTTTACTCGGAGTGGACTCGGGCGCGGAAGGATACAAAAAGTGAGAAAAAAAGTCCGGCTGTAGTGTGACTTATGGATTTTGACAGCTGAATCCATTGATTCCCCCGTTGGACAAAATTCAATTTCAGAAGAAATTCGGTGTGTTTGAGCTTTGTATTTTTGATACATTGTTTCCCTTATGAATAAGGATATATACAAAAGTGGCTTTCTTAACGTGCAGACATCTCAGACAAAGCAAAGTGAAAAATTATTTCAAACTTCAAATTCAATTTTTATATCGTAAATAAGATTGTAATATTAAATTTCTTATCACGGACAACTGCATGGAACATGCAAAATAAGTTGCACTAATTCTTAACTATGATCGAATAATAATGTTATAAATTTAATCTGTTGGAGACCACAATGACCCTAAATAAAGCATATTCTAAGGAATAAAATAATTAAAGGCAATTTAATTTTAACCGAAACTTACATTAATAACATTTCCAAACGGCATAAACGAATCACGTTTCGTGAAGTATAAAAACTGTTTAATATCGTTGTTTTCCGATTATTCATAGAATGGAGTGAATCGAATTATTTAGATTACGACAGAGGGGAAAAGAGTTATCTGCCTAAGGGAAGAGATGCCTTTGTGGTATATAATTTTTATGGGAAATAACTAGTATTAGTTTTACACATAAAGGAAAACCACGAAAAATCCCGCATAATACGACTGTTCGCCAGGATTTGGACCTGGAGGAACTGGCCCACCAGCGGCCGAGCAGTAAAGATGCCACACACTGATAGTTTGACCTGGCATCCAATCTTGGTGAACGGGGTAGCTGCATGGTGGTTTTCCCCATGTGCAACTTGGATACGAGCCAATTACCCTTAAAACTCCTCCACGAAAGCATCCCTACCTATAGGCAGATAACCCTCGACTTGCTTTGCTTTATCAATTAACATAACCTAACGTGGAGGAACTACTATTGCTCAACAGTTTTTATTGCTTAGCCGCTGGCGAGCTGTTCAGTGAATGATTAATTGCACAATTGTTTTCTCTCATTTACTTTGATAACATTTTCACGATTGCTTACCCATTTTGCCTTTTCAGTATGGTGTAAGCCAAAAGCAGGTCACGTAGTTTCGTATAAATCAAGAGTCCTTGATGGATTTTGAGCTTTTTCATATCAGGTTATTAAACTATGAAAAGAATCATGTATCGCACTTTAAACGTTCATAAATCTGCTCCCCTGAAAAAAATGCCAGTAGATAATAGACTCACGTTTGCGCTAATAAAATGAAACTTCTTTGCCACCCAGACTGAATATTCTAATGAAAAAAATTCCAAGGAACAAAAATTACAGTAATTATAATAATTTGAACAGATACACAGGCATAACACAAAGGCTAAAGGATGCAATAATGTGCTAGGTGGTAACAATAAAATTATAACCACATGTCTCCATAAAGCAGCTCACGTGTGACCGAGCGGATAAGCCCACTAAACACTGGTAAATCCAAACCCTGCGAACTGTTACGAACAAAAACACCATATGTCTGGTTGCATGGCGTTTTCTGTAGCCTTTTCAATGAGTGAAGTAAATACGAGCTAATTTATCACAGAAAATCCTCAATGAAGGCATCCGTCATATGTTTTAAACAATTAATCTAATCTTACCTATATAACCCATTATTCTACCAACTTAAATTCAGAAGAAAATTGGCTATGACTAAAAATTATGATTTGTGTTAAGTAAAGGAACACAACCTAAGATTTTCAAGAGTTTAGCTGTTAGGAACATTAGAGAAATGATATTTACGTTTCATTTTATTAAGCCTATTCCAGGTCTTAGAGTTATTCGTTTAATTCCCGCTCCTCCCTCTATATGCAGCTACCTTCTAGCCAAATCGTATAGTATCAGCTAAGTAAAGAAAACTTATAAATGCTTTCTATTCAGTAATATAGGAAAAAGGTACTTTCCTGTTAACGGAATGTCAGTTACGAAGGCGCCAAATATGGTAGCCCATTTACATCCATTGCACGAACATGGACAGAACAACATTTTTGTTCTTCCTGTATACTCAGGAATCTGTCTTCGTTAAAAAGAAGTCAGAAAATTGCACAAATTCTGCGTCCGGCTTAGTTTTCGTATTGTACACAATAAATACATATATTATGTTCATTATATGCAAAATACTTCTATTTTTTCCCCATAAAGCTTTATGCATCGTTAAGGTTGCCGTCATCTAGTTAGATTTCGGGCCAAAATTTATGTGTGGCGTTAAGTGGCGTCTCGTTAACAGAAAAGTACTGAAAACTATATACGTGTTACTGAGCTTCTGAATTTTACTGATCCCACCATTCTAGAGAGGTAAAACAGCTAAACCTTGGCAGTTTGACTCAGGTTTAAATCTCGGCAAAGGGACTGGGTGCATGGGTTTTTTTTTTTTTTTTTTTTTTTTTTTTTTTTTTACTGTGTGCAACATGAATACGACACAATTCCGCTTAAAAAGTCCTCCATGAAGGCGTCACTTCAAGACACAGCCCTCACATGCTTTACCATACTCCAAATTCCGGTGCGGGTCAATCCTTGAATATTGAATGAAGAAGCATTTCATAGCTTTCCCATTGCGTGAATATGCCATTTGTGCTTGTAGTTTTAGCTAGGTGGCATTCAACTGAAAACCGATTATAAAATTTTATTTTAATTATGTAAAATTTTCGATTTGAATAAAATTTATAATCAAATGCATGGCTAGAAATAAAGCTAATAAATAAACTGAAATTTCAATTGGATTTTTTGTAGTGTCTAATACTTTCTATTACTGTAAAAATTCAGTCTGAAAATAAAGGAGGGAAATTTTTTTAATTAAAATTAAAATAGTAGTGCAATCATTACTTAAATCAAAAATGTTAAAATTGGGCCCATTGCTACGGCAGTCAGCGTCACTGACCACTATAGCGGTCGGGCGGCTGACAAAGAGAATATATGAGGTATAATCTTCGACATGTTCAATGAGCAGGAATATCTTACAAACTGTTCCCATGGTGAAAGGTTAAGACGGACTTAATTGCCATGTGTTATATCCAAGCCTTATATAGGCATTCCGAAGAGTTACCATTGTAAGTAAGCAGCTGTTCAGAAAGCCTGTGTTGTGCATTTTTGTCGTGTAAGCTGATCAGCGAACAGCAACTTCAGCATAAATACACTGCTGGCCACCCAAATTGCAACACCAAGAAAGACAAGAGATATCACAACCAAATTTATTTAGTAGATAACATGTTGACCAAGTATCAAATGATTAAATTTATAGACTTCCGTGAAGTGTGGTTCCTTCCAGAATCAGTAGCCAGAGTAGCCGACATTGTTGAAGATCACCGCTGCCACACGCCTTGGCATTGATTCAAAGAGACTGGACGTGTTCTTGGGGTACAGCAGACCAAGCAGCTTCCACACGTTGCCACAGTTGATCTGGTGTGGCAGCCTGGTATGTAATCTGGGTCAATCGTTCAGAAACCATGGACCACATGTTTTCTATTGGCGAAAGATCCGGAGAGCGAGCCGGCCAGGGAAGCAATTCAATCTGGCGATTCACGAAGAACCCTTGGACAATGCATGTCCCGTGTGTTCGCGCATTATCCTGTTGAAATATGGCTGTGAGCAAGCCCTGAAGATAAGGAAGGACAACTGGCTTCAACACCTCGGAGATGTAGCGCTGGCTGTTTAAAGTACCGGCAATGCGTACTAGAAGAATCCGAGAGTGATATCCAATACCGCCCCATACCATAATACCCGGTGCAGGACCAGTGTGGCGGTGCATAACGCAGCTGTTCAGCATCTTCTCTCCACGGTGTCTCCAGACTCAAATCCGACCATCGTGGTGTTGCAGACAGAAGCGTGACTCGTCAGTAAAGACAATTTCATTCCATTCTGTCGTCCACATCCTTCTTTCATCGCACCATTGGCGGCGGAGACGTCTGTGGTTCTGCGTCAAGAGTAGACGAAGCAATGGACGTCTTGCGGACAGACCATTTTGCTATGCGTTACAGACTGAATGTGCTGTGCTATGGTTCGTGATGTGACTGAGCGATCCGTCACTGCCATGCTCCCAATGTTCCTGTCATCACGTGAAGTGGTGCACTGAGGTAGATGCGATCGAACGCGTCACTCCGCCGCACCCTCCTGCATCCAACGGTCCCATATCCGCATTACAGTTGTTCAGTTTCGTCCAACACGACGACCGATTTCCCTGAAAGATAATCCACACTCTCGGTAGGCCACTATTCTTCTTCTGTCGCATTCGGATACTTGATCAAACGATGATCGCTGTTTACTACGAGGCATAATTGATTATTTTCTTGAAAAACCACAAGAAAAACACAATTGCCGAACTTGAAATCGTCGGAAACACCAAGCCTTATATAGCGCTTTTGAAGTGGCACCACACTCGCGCGTAATGTGCGTCTGCGCTGAAATTCTAATCATTTGCGTAATCTCGCCTCCGCTAATGCATGTTGTAAATTTCCCGTTATTTGCATGCTTCCTTCAGGGTGTTGCATTTACGGTGGGCAGCAGTGTACTAAAATTTTATATGAACTTCACTCGTTGCAAAATTGTTGAAAGTATTCTTAAATCTAAAAATTTCCAAACACAAGTTTAAAGCAAATTTTGCTGAAGATTTATTGACTTACTCGCTTTCAGATACTTTTATATTATTGCAAACACCTTCTAGAAGTCATTAAACAGTGGCAACCATGCGCATAACAATTCTTCAGGTAACCATATCGATAACTGCAAGTATGAATTTGTAACGTCACCATTTTCATACATGCTGTTATGGTAAAAGCTCTAAAAGACAAATTGCTATACTATTGGTCCTCAGCTGCATTTTAAAATATCCGCTTGTGGGATTTGCCTTCAAACTCATGAAGTTTTTTTTTAAAAGTTTTTACAGGAATGTAATATTTAGCCACAAAGGCTGCAATGTTCAGATTCGCATTTGATGATGATGTATTTTGAAAAACAATACTTTTGAAAATGCAACATGAAAATATGTAACGAATGCATCTGCATTCGAATCGATAATTGAAACGAGAATAGTTGTCTACCATTTACTATAGTAGTCAGATTTAGATACTGCTGGAATAAAGAAGTAACAAGTGGTTTTCTATTGTTTTGAAGCTAACCTTAAAACGATCGCTACGAAATTTCAATCAGAAGAAAAGAAACAAAAACCTGTTTATAAGTAGTTTTTTTTTTTTTTTTTTTTT
>KK121273.1:985875-1005272 GCA_000611955.2 Stegodyphus mimosarum | reverse complement strand
TTGTTTTTTTTTTTTTTTTTTTTTGTTTTCTGAGATAAATATCGAACTAAAAATACGTACCTATGAACATGTATGATGTGAAATAAATAACTTTCTCTGATTTGAAATTACCATTCTTTTTCTTCTTCAAAAAATCGCCAAATTGCGCCTAGGTGGTTGCAATAATACCAAAGTACCCGTTTTTATTGTGAATGGCGGTAATAAGTACAGGGCAGATATTAATTCAATGAAGTTTCATTTCCCGTAGTTAGCAATGCAGCAGAATAACCATCCATGCAAGTGAAATGAAGTCCACTATAATACTGCGCCAAACTAACACGAAGGCCACGCGACCGCTTTCCAAGATATTTAAATTAGCTATGCACTTTCCCGTCAGACTTCGTGTGAAAAAGATGCAAAATATTTTCTGTGAATACTTTGTCACATAAAACCATATCGCCATTACAAGCATACTACAAAGTATAGTTATATAATGTTGAATAATAACAGCCCTCCAAACAAAAAGCTTTCTAAAACCTACTAAAATTTACTGATTTACTGTTAGTAAAAGTTTGGAAATAAAAAAATAAACCGCGATTATAATAATTAATTTTTAGCATTTTGGACCGCGATTATAATAATTAATTTTTAGCATTCACATTTAAGCATTTACTTTGCAAAACGGGCTAGAAATATAAAATAAGTATTGATCTTTAAACAGCAAAAGCGTACGGCAGAAGGTAGTACAATTTAAAATTCCGTTATGTAGACTGACATCATTTTTATGAGTTTTACAATAGGGATTTCAGAATCAAGCTATGTGCAGTAAGCCAAAATCGCGAATTCTCATTATGGTGTACAGTTCGTTGTTTTTTGTTGTTGTTATTGCTCCTTTAGCTCAAAGCATTTTTTAAATTCTTCTTCGATGCTTTACTCTATGCCAAGACAGAAAGAGGCATATGAAATTATTATTATATAAATGACGCAAACCGATGTTTCCCAAGCCTTTAAAGGCATTCTTTTGCAAGTAGTGATTTTTCAGAATAGCGGATTTTGATTCCTTGGCAAAACATAAAGCCGGGGCAAACTACAAATCTGCATAACTTTAAACAACCTTGCTATATTGTGTTCTGACGATGCATGTGCAGTCTTTGAAATATATTGTATAGGTAGTTTCAACATCTTATTATCCGTGAGAAAACTTTGCATACAGAACAACATACACCAGATAGCTTTCTACGTAAAGATATCCTCTCCAACACTGTATACTGGACAGCAATAAGTTGAATATGTTGTTCTTGTAGCTTGCAAAAATGCTTTTTATTACCATAGAGTCGAAATGAACTAATGATACGTTGAAGGTGAAGCATATTTTCTTCCTGGATGTATCAAGTTCTCGCACATGTCAACTGTTTGCTGCGTATTGTCCTGTAATACAAAAGAGACAAATTTAGCTGATAGCTTGCTTATATGACTGATATATCTCCCCCTTTTTTTACTGTGCATTCAGCTTTCATCTTAACTTTTAAAATGTTGTTATAAGTCTTCTAGCCTACTATTGAATCCAGCGTGATGGAATACTAGTCCACTATGCCATAGTTTTCAGAGAGGTAGGTGGAGCGCCTACGAGTGATCGTGCGGTAAAATCAGTATAATCGGATAGTTACCAAGTCTCAAATGCCAGTGAGCTGGGATGTTGAAACTGTGAAGAACATCGGGAATTATGACTACTTGGTGAACCAGCATTTTAAACAGACCACGAACTGTACACCATAATGAAAAATGGTGATCAGTATAAATAATGTATTTATTTTATTTTCTATTTTAATTCAATTTTCTACTTATTTCATTTACTCCTGGCAAAGCAGGATAGAGACTTTGCACCCGTCAAAGCGGGTATAGACTTTGATTTTGTATTATGTATGTGCACTCAGAAACGCTATTCTCCGATTGTTCAAAAGAATGAATAGTTGCTTCAAAGCACCGCCCACTTCTTTTACTGCATGCTTAACATTGCGATATCCAGACCTCGCCGAGACTTCACTGCAGGTGCACACTACTGCCGTAGTGCTTCAAGATTTGTCAACGTATTGCTTATAATTGCTACACTGGTACACAGTTAGATCCAACGCAACATTGGAGATGCAACACAACTGTGTATAGGTATTCCAAATTTCTGGATTTCGATATTTTCATTTAGGATTCCGAAAAGACAAAGTGGTAAAGACCTCCGGGTCGTACATCACTTATAGGAATATGACCTAAGACCTAAGACAGTGAGTTGCATGGCTGCTTTGGAGCTGCCGTGGTTCTCCTTATTCCTCATAATGTAAATATAAACCAGTTTTCCTCCACGAAAACATCTTTTCTCTTAGGCAGACAGTCCTTGCATGCTTTGCCATTATCAATTATATCGTA
The DNA here is from genome assembly GCA_000611955.2 of Stegodyphus mimosarum. Classification (NCBI taxonomy): domain Eukaryota; kingdom Metazoa; phylum Arthropoda; class Arachnida; order Araneae; family Eresidae; genus Stegodyphus; species Stegodyphus mimosarum. Next base: position 1,002,875 of record KK121273.1, on the reverse strand, counting down.
ATATTGCCATATCAATTATATCGTAATGCGACAAACCTCGATAAGTGGATGGGCACATCTGTCAGCATTGATAATGTAATCTGCTAGAAGCCCGACCCCTCTTCATGTGCAAATGTCCTATAGGACATTATTAAACAGCATTTGCGACAGTTAAGATAACTGACTATTAAAGAGTTGCATGATGGTGGTAAGGAGCATTCAAGCATTCCAATCTTTCGACAAACTTCTCTCAGACCATGGCATTGCTTTGTTTGTAAAGAGACAATTTTAGTTTTTACATTGTTTCTCTAGATTTTAAACATAGGTTATCAGTCAATGTAAGTGAAACATAGTCATAAAATGTGCATCCACGCAGAACACAGGAAGTAAAAAAAACATTTTTCCGCGTATACAGAAGTACTATAATATTTATTAGCTCAAAAGCGGCTATCAGTCTCGAAATGAGATTTTGCATTAGTTCATTGTAAATGTCGTATCACTTTTCAAATTGTTGCCACCAAATATTACCGCTCGGTGTTATTTTTAAAGAAATGAAATAAAGAAAAATCTGTATGTATGTATGTATGTATGTATGTTTCTCGCATTGTGAAAAAACGGCGGTACCTAAAGCAATCAAATTTTGAATAACGCAGTTCTCCAACCAAGCATGTGCTTCTGCAAAACCCGAATTTGGAATTTCGAATTTGTTTTATTATTTTTTATTTCATATTTTGTGAACTTTCAATAAATTTGCGATTAACAAACTCAACGATTTGAAAGCGAGTAATTGTAATACTTTGAAATAATTTTTTTCATCTCCAACACGCGATACTGTTGCCATTCGGAAAAATGTAAGATAACTTTTTTAATTTTAATTAACGAACTCGCCTCTAAATCCAATGTGCTATTGCGGCCGGAAATAAAATGCTTTCATCTTTCATGCGCCAACGTATTGCCACTCAGTAAAGCCTAAGATACTTTAAATTTAATCTACAAGTTTATTGAAAATAAATTAAGCTATTTGAAAGCGATAAACGCATTTCTTAAGAATATATTTTTCTGCTTTTTAATGGATTTGGTTTAAACAAATGTATTATTGTTAAAATCGGCACTGAAATCATGAGATGTCTAATTAGCAATATTGAATATTTTTATGAAATTACAGTAACTGGCCTCATTAAAATCGTTATAAATTTTTTTATGATAACTATTTTAGGTGACTGGCCATGGCAGCAGTTAGTTTTTGAAGAAATAATATAGCGGCTGTAAAAACATATATGGCAACCTCTCACATTCTATCGGGAATTCTAAAGATATGCCGTTTTTAAGCAAAGCTGTATGTAAGTAAAGCGTCGGCACTTCAATGGGAGAAATTGCGCTTCGTAACGACCGCAGCGCTCGTAGCGATGGCGATGTGGAAATACAATCAGTAAAACTGCGCATGCTCCTTTTCTTTTCAGTCATTGGTTGTTTTGATTTGGTTGTTTGTTTGATTCTACCGAAATCTTGTTAGCTTCTAACGTGCTTTGGTTGTGTTATTTATAACTTATTAATTTTGTACTTTTTAATTACAAAAGGCTCTTTTCAGAACCAATTTTTTTTTTAAATTTTCTCTAATGGCGTATCGATACTGCGGATTAAGGATTGCAAGAGTAAGATTTCGTCGAAATCTGATGGAATACATTTCTACACGTTTCCTTGAGACGATGCGTACTTAAGGAAGTAATAAAGAAGAGTTTTAGGATATGTATTGTTGAAATTAAAGGTAAAAAAATCTGATAATTAAAAGAATTATTCCCCTATATTTTATAATAACGCAAGTACAAGTTTTAACTAATATTTTAAAAAATCTTTTTTTTTATTCCCCTTTCAGAAATATTCAGAGAAAGTTATGTACTATTTAATGTATTTCACTATTCAGATAAAAAGACCGCTAATTTGAAATGGACCGAATTGAGCATTAATTACAAATTGACTTAGATTTTTTTCATTGAAAAGATGCCTCAGAAGCTAAAAAAATCATGTCATATTTGAGAAAGTATTTTAGGTAGAAGCTCTGTATGGCCTTTCACGAGAAACTGGACTCGGTTTTACATCTATGTTGAAGCTTTCTCGTAGAGGGAACTTAATAGGCATTCTTTGTAAGAACCGCCCAGAAGGGGGCATGCATTCCATGCCTTTAAGCGTTCATTTTAATTACCCAGGCAGGGGAAACCAAAGTTGTATGTAAGTAAAGCCTCACACTTCAATGGGAGAAATTGCGCTTCGAAACGACCGCAGCGCTCGTAGCGGGGGCGATGTGGAAACGCAATCAGTAAAACTGCGCATGCTCCTTTTTTTTTTTTTAGTCATTGGTTGTTTTGATCAAAGCTGTATGTAAGCTTTGGTTTTGATTTGGTTGTTTGTTTGATTCTACCCAAATTAGAGCGTTATATTTAATAACTAAAGTTAGCAATAAAAAGTTAATGATAAAAAGATAAAAAAAATTGTCAACTGTCAAGAAAATTAAAATTGAATACTGATATGATAAACTGAGAAAAGACTGAAAAAAATATAAAAATGTAAGCCAACACTTAACACTGTATGGGGAATTCTAAACATATGCTGCTATGCAACTTTCAAAAATTTTGTGAGGTTTCCCCCCCCTCCTTTACTGTGTATGGGGTAAGTGGGAAGAAACCGATGCTGAATAAAGGAGCTAAAAAGACGGACGGAAAGGCTAGCAGGAGTGAGTGGTAGACTGATAGACTACAAGCTCAGCAAAATCGTAAAAAACCTTAACAATCCCTTCTGGGCGACCGTTAAAATCTGAAACCTTTCAGAATTTTGTTCCCTTTTTTTATGTTTTATATTTCTTTTCATAACTTTTCTGTACCATTTGATAAATTTAAGATAAGTTCTGAATCAAATACAATATCTAAATACAGATATGAATTTAACGACTATTTAAACTTGCATCTTTCCTCTTTGAAAATCATTGAAAATCTCTTGCTTGCAGTTCCTTACGGATCATGAATGCTAAAGTACTAAAATAATGAAGTGAGGGCAATTTCGAAAGCAGCTGCTTCAAAATGGTACGTTGAGCAAATTGATTCTCAGTGCTGATAAATCATACTTTTAACCGAATAAAAGGCGAAGGAAACACCACTGTGTAAATATTAGCAGCTCAAATAAAAACGCGCGTTTTAGGCATTCAAAGAAAATGCAATAAAAAAGGAGGGTAAATTTCTGGTAGGTTAAACAGAAGAGAAAAAAAATAGTACAAAACTGATAAATAAAAAACGCAAAGAAAAACTTAAGAAACCATTTAGAAATTACGTTAAAACGGAAAATGCTCCTCGTGTGAGGTTTCCTTAAAAAAAAATAATAAAAAAGATAACATGAGAAAAACAGGGTAGAAAAGATAATCGAAGCAATCTTCCATCTTGCAAAAATTTTTGTAAAGGAAATGTCTGAAGCGGCAGAAAAATGAAATAAAATGGAAGAGGAAGTGGGTTCATAATGCAATTCCTCCGCTCAGGGTGTTTGTTTGGGTATTACATAGATAAAACTAATGAAATACTGGCTCGCTTTGGCGCGTAAATGCTGTGGCTCGTCTGTTCTTCATTCATTACGCTCCAAGAAACAACGCGGTGAGGGGGTTGCCAAGTCACTGAGACAAACTAATCGCCAATCAAATGGAATTTTGTCGCCAAAAGCGTAATTATTAAAGATAATGTTAAATTATTTTCCTTTCAATAAAAATGTTGCACTTCAATAATAGAGGAAATGAAGAAGTGTTTTTTGCAGTCAAGATTATTTTTTTTATTCGCGCTTTTTTCTTGTTGGGGGGGAGGAGAAAGAAAGAGTAATTAGAGTGAGATTTATATCATGGTGCAGAATATAACTAATCATTACGAATCTTAATTTAAACGAATTCGGATTTAATGCTTTTTCCCCCTCAGCAAAATATCAGGTTAAAAAAAAGAAAAGAAAAAGAATAACTTGATTTAATGAATATCTTATTATAATTTAACAAACAGTTCCGGTTTCGCCAGGTCTATTATTATTATTATAACATTTTTAAAATACATACACTGAAAGTAAAAGTGATTTTTAAACTAGGTGTGAATTCTAATTACATACAAGTAAAATTATCATTTCTTCAGATAATGAGATTAAAGTCCATAAAATTCTAGAATTAAATTACAAGGTTCTGTACACGGAAAGAATTCCATCGTCTATTCTCTTTTGGCATCATAGTGGACATCGAACTTGTAAACAACATGAAACCAAGTTCCCCTAGTGAAAGTTTTTCAGTTTTATGCATATCAGGTCAGAAATATGCTTTTCAAAGTTACTGTTACCACCTCACAAGATTTTTGCAAGGGAAATTAAACAAATCATGAATGTCTTAAATTTGTTAATAAAGGAGAGTTTTCCTTTGCGTTTTATGACAAATAGTTCAAAATAGACAGAAACAGTAACATCTAATGAAAGTGCAGCATTTGCAGGATAAATGTCGCATAGAAATTTTTGTAACAATATTATTACAAGTTTCTGCTGACAAGATAATTGTTTTATTCCTACACTAAATAGCTGAAATATTAGGCTTTTTTAGCAATCTAGTTATTAAATAAAGTGGCACAATGGTCAGGAATTGATTATATGCCACACTTACTTTCAGAAGGAATAGGTATTGCGAATTAATATGGAAACTAGTAAGATAATAGGTGAGTGACTTAGAACAAAGCACGATCATGGATGCAATAAGACTCGGCTGCAACATTTCTGGAACAACTAATGATGTAATACTTTTCTCATGCAACTGTACTGTTATTTATAACATCGCAATTGAATAAAAACCGTCTTCAGAAAATAAGAACGAATCTAGTCGAAAAAGGTTCGTGAACTAAAACGGCAAAAAATTGTTGACATAAGTCATCCACCTCAGCGGAAAGCCAATAACATGATAAATTGCAGCTGTGTACAATTCAGGTACATCATACAAAATATATTCGAATGCACAACACGACATATTTTACAATGAGTCAATTTTAATCGTTGGAGACCGCCAAAAGTGTTTATTTTAACATTAAAAAACAAGAACTCACAGCTGCTGTGGGCTCAGTTTGAACCTCTGGCAACAGAAGAAAGATGATTGGTCTGATGAATCCCGTTCCTACTCCGTCATGCTGATAGCAAGGTCAGAGTATGGCAGACAGAAGAAATTCATGGTCTCCTTTTGTCTAATGACGAACTAGCTGGTGGTTGTGAAATTACGATGTGGGAAATATTCTTCTGGAGTACAATAGATCCTTTGATATGCTTGAGAACAACTCTCATGTCAGAGCTTCCTCAGAAGAAGCTATCAATGCCAATTACATACACTTCATTTACGGTTGCGATGTTCGACGATGCTCATAGTCACTTTGAGCAGCACAGTGTGCCCAGTCTTGGGCAAAACCGATCTTAAATTATCTTGAAGAGCAAGTTTCTGAGTGAGTTCAAATTGCTTTTACGGCCAGCTTGGTTCCCTGATCTCAATTTTAGTGAGCAACTGAGGAATGAATGTCAGTTCGCAGCTTAGAAATGCTGCCATCCAATCTTGAAAGAACTTAGCTGATATTATGTCAGCATGATCTAATATTCCTTAGGAAGAATATAGCACATTGTTTGAGTCCATGCCCGGAAGAATATAGGCCGTGATTAAAGCTAAAGTTGGACTAACGCCATGTTTTTGGGCTGTGTATAATACATGGTAAATCAACGTATGAAGCCTTTCCTGTATAAGTAATTAGACCATCTTACTGACTTGCTGCCTGGCAACGCATAGCTGTTGGAAAGGAAAACGGGATTAGCTGTACATGTCATTATTAAATTTCAAAACTGAAATAGCAGATGCTCTAAGTAAGCAAGGAATGGTTTTTTTACGGCATACAAAACCATCAAACAATTAAGAGTGAATATTAAAAAACAAAATGGATGCAGTTTTACTGTCTCTGATGTCTGCATTCAATGAGAAAGTGTTGGGCCACTCTCAAAATGCACCGGTAAATAATGTGTTCACTGTTTTAATCATTTCTTCAAGTTCTTTTCAGCTTGAATAAGAACACCTGCTTGTCACATAGCACGTGATCATGAGGCATAACCTATGTGATTATTATATTAAAATATTCTAAACTGACAATGAGCTACTGATATAAAATCTATAAATACATATTGTACCATATATGAGTCAAATATACTTTTCCCGAAATTTTGGAAAGTGAAGCATAATTTTAAAACTGTCTGTATCATTTGTACGATCCCATCAAACTTGTATGTTTTCATAAATTTCTAAAAGGTCATGCAGCAAAGGGTTAAAATATAGCATAAAGTAATCGGATGAGTATTGATCTATTTAGAAACGAAACTCAGATTATGACATTTTAATTCAATGTTCTTGATACCACGAATAAGAAAATGGTAGCAAACCTATTTAATAATTATTTAAAAATCCAAGGCTTTTATTACAAGACAAATGCTCACTAGCAGCCAACTAAATAAATACGGGTTCTTTGCCCACATTCAAAGAGCCCTAACGGAACTGAGAGAGATAGCCCTAGTGTATTCTGCCATAAACCATTAAGTCTACATCATATTTCATTATACAACTGAAAAAAATGTAATTTACCGTACACAGAAAGTTATAAAGTAGCATCTGTCGGAAGTTGTAATAAAACTTATCAGACCTAACCAGTTTTCAAAATAAGTGACATTGATTTCACAATCTTCGAATGATTACATTTGGTGTGATAGAGTGTGAGCATAATGAAGCAAGCACTGTATTTGATATTGGGGTAAAGGAGAAAATGTAGCAGATCATGGGTCAGAATATTTTGGTTTGATTTCCGGTTTAGTGGTTGAAAAAATGATTCTTAATGAAATATGAAATAAGATAAAGTAGCTTACGCTTCTTTTTTAAAATATTAAAGAAATCTGGATAATAGAATCTTCGAAACAAATCTAGGCTTTAAAATAAAATTAATATTATAAACAATTATTTATAGTAAGAAATTCTTTAAAAAATATTATCTTTGTGCATAAAATATATTTCATTTATTCACTTTTAGTATTGAAGTAAGTGCATATGTACACCGCGGTGATAATTCGATTTACAGAGGATTGTATTATTTAGATTATGGCAAGGGGTTTTCTCGCCTTAAGTCATGCTTTTGTGGGGAACATTTTAAGAGAAGCCGGCATATTACATATGGGAAAAATCATAACTACCCGTTTGCCGGATTTTGAACTCGGATCGAACTACAAGTGTCCAGCGGTTTTACGCTCGACCCCTGCTGGGCTAACCGCGGTAATAAGCGAAATTGAATTTGTTGCCACCCTACACAAGGGCTATCTGTCGAAGAGGAGGGATCCTTCGCGGAAGTCTTTCTAATGTAAACTGCCTATACTCATATTATGCATTTTTAAATCCAAATTTGACTGTATTTGTAATTTTTCACTTGTTTGATTATTGTTACATCCTGGTAAGCTATGTGAACATCATTAAGAACATCTTGCCAAGGAGGTTTTATCCCAAATTCATCATCAAACTTTCAAATAACGAGAAAGCATTGATTTATTTCCTTTGTGCTTAAATGATTCCCTAAATTTCTAATCGATTACTGTAATCCGTTTTAAGATAAAGGTAGCGCATATTTCAGAAGCCTTGTAATCTTGGGTGTGTACTGACTAGTTCCAAAAATACTAATATAAGGAACAAAGTAATTCCTTTCATATAGTGTTCATGGCTGACTAATATAAAACCTAGCTAAAAGCTAGTTGTTGTTGATGATAGATAATGCGACGAACAAATGTCACTTTCAGCTTTGAAATATTTAACTGCCTCAATCGGATAGCGTAAAAATTATCCAAAAATAATTTGTATCTTACTCTTTAAGCACTGAAAACAAATTTCATTCAGTTATTTTAATACTGTGCAGGAAATGACTTTTATGCTAAAATACTGTGTGCAGAAATTTTATTATTTTTACTGAAGTCATAATAATGTTTCTTTTATCAGTGCCTTGTTTATGCATCTCAAAAGATTATTCTTAGTGTGCGCTTGCAAAAGCAATTAATTAAAAAATAAAATCTCTTATGGAAAATGATTTCAAGTAATTTTAATTAATGCAATTCATCAAACCATCTCTAACAATTATCTTATATTAAATTTCATTATGTTAAATTATATTATGTTAAATTATATTATTGTGTTATTATTATCATCATTATATTATATGCATTACATTATATTATTTTATTAAAAATTATATTAAATTTTGTTTCGCATTGAAAGAGTTATCTAAAGAGAATAAAGAGAGGAAAAAAACTACCACAGCTACAGACAACAAAGGTTCCAGTAAGCTATAAAGATATTTTCCAGTACTTCCCCGAATAGGTATTTTTAGCCCAAAGGGCGTTAGTCCAGAAGGGCTATATTTTCGTTTTGGCATTTTGCGTTGGTTCACTATGAATGTCTGTTCACTTTTCAATTGTTGTCACCAAATATTATAGCCCTGTATTATATTTAAAGAAATAAAATAATGAAGAATATGCATAAGTGTACGTATGTTTCTCGCATTATAATAAAACAACGGTACCTAGAGCCATCAAATTTTCAATAATGTACGTTTCCACCCGAATATGGGCATCTGGAAGCCGAAATTTGGTATTTGTTTTATTATCTATTTCATATTTTATAAAACTTTAACGAATTTTTGATGAACAAACTCAACGATTTCAAAGCGAGCAATGGCAACGTACGAAAAAAAAAACACTTATATCTCCAGTGCGTGAGATTGTGTATTGTAAATTCTAAAGATATGAGCATTTAAAAATTATTTTGCAATACTGCTGTTGAACAGAATTTTATGATTTAAGTTCGAAGAATATAATATTTTATAAATAAAGGTAATACAAAAAACGTTAAAAAATACCCCTTTGGGCGTAATGTAACATCTGAAAGCTTTCATATTGTTATATTTCTTTTTCCTCTATTTTAAGTGCAATTAGTCAGCAAATAATTACTAATACTGGCAGTATTCTAGAAGGGAATTTCTAAAATATCCTTACATTACAGTGAAAACAATTTTTGCTTGCTAATAAAAAGTCCAATTATCTGAAATTTTTCGAATGTCTGGATGGATTTTACATAGTTAAGCCCGGCATTATTCAGACTTTATACGCAGCTAAAAATATTTTGATGTAAAGAAAATGAATGAAATGACTAAATGAATAAATGTAGCAAGCAACTTACATAAATATGCCAGTAGCAAAATATCAATAAGAAGAATAAATAGAAAGCAATGTTTTGGTTTTAACTCCTTCCAAATTATCTATGACAGTTATACGTAGGTAAAGTCCGTTCTTCAATAAAAACAAAACAATTTAAAATTTTTCAAAAATTGTTTATTTTTTAAATATAGCTTTTTTTATTTTTTAGATAACTTTTTAGGCAGTTTAAACATGTATCGGAAAGAACAACGAGATTTTGAATTTCTCACAGAACTCTGGATACAGTGATAATAGCCAATTATGGTGTATTTGGTGTCTTAACTGTGCACCAAGTCGACCGCACTCATAGAGGGTTGAGCACAAAGCGATTCGTCATGAACCTTTCCTTTCTTTAAACAATCGAACTCATTTATACACTTTACTGTCACTGTCACTCGGTGAACTGTCAATATACAATCACATATTTGGCAAAGAATATCCATAACGTTGATGTTTCTTGCTGTTAAGAATCGGATGACCGACCGTATTTCAGGACGCTCAATTATTTTAAGCATTTTAATTTCACACTACAGCCGCCCAGACGGTATAGTGGTCAGGGGAGCGGGCTACGATACCAAAGGGCCTGGGTTCGAATCCCGGAGAAGGCATGGCTGTAATTATTGTCCGTCCCTTCATAGGAGGCAAAGGTGGCCCACTCATTGAGTGCCTCCATAATAAAGAGACCACCAATTCTGCCCTTATTATAGATTAATGGACTCTGTTACAAACTGTAACTGTTTACAATCTGCCACTAAAAAAAAATTCACACTATAGTGTATAGACTGATGATGCAAGTGGCATCGAATTCTACACAACTAATGGAAGAAGCATGTTCATACACTCTTCCTTACACACGCGTAGAACTTCCGATGGTATTCACAAACAGACTCTACTTTAAAAACGACAAGGTTATATGTAATTGAGCTGAAAATCGTTTTTCTATAATTATAATTGGTATAAGTATATCTTATGTAGGTTGCTACTGCTATAAATATTATTGCATTTGAAGTACCGTGCTATTAAAGCTTTATTTATAGGACATTAATGGGACGTTATAAACAAAGATTTAAATTTTTCGCTTCTTTTATTTTGTTGTTTATAATTACCAATTCGGGCCCACCAGCGGCCGAGCGGTAAAGACGGTGAACACTGGTAGTTCGGTCCGAGGTTCGAATCCCGCGAACGGGCTGGCTGCATGGGCGTTTTCGTGGTTTTCCTAATGTGTAACGTGTATACGAGCCAGTTTCCCTTAGAAAGTCCTCCACGAAGGCATCCCTCCCTTTAGGCAGATAGCCCTCGTGTGCTTTGCCATAATTGAATAACCTAAGCTAACCTAATTACCAATTCATATCATTTCAAATCTGTGAGGCAGAAGGAAATAAATGAAGTGAGATTCAAAGGAAATAAAATGACGTTCTGAAGTTTGTATTTTTAATATAAAATATAATTAAAAATTAAGGTATTGTAGAAAACGGTATGTACCAAATGTGAAACGTTTCCATTTTTTCTGAAAGCTGACACATTAGGAAGTAGTAAGTATCGAGCTATTGTGGAGAGATTCGGATTTATCAAATTATGGCAAAGCCCATGGTTTATGTTGTAATCTCTTAAGTTATTTGCCATTTAAAATTTAAAAAATGAGACACTTAAGCCTGCCAAATGGACACTTTCACGGTAGCGCTATCCCAGGAAAACATGATGGCGGTTTCAAACGCATTTTAGTCTGTAATAACCGGCGGCAGGCCGCGCTGATGACTTCATGTAAGTATTAGTACATCTGTTGAGGTTGCGTAATGCCTACTGCATTTTTGAATTCAAAACATATTTATTACAAATGATGAGAAGCTCTGTAATATGCATATAATAACATGGAAAGCATAGGACAATTATTGCAGTGAAGTTATAGTCCTCGTTACGTAAGGATCCACCTAACGCTAGTCTCTCTAGTCGACAGTTCCAGAACATTCTAGCGTGTTGTTTGGTTGGAAACATTCGGCCAACTGAATTAGCCACGCCTCCTTAATTTTTCAATTGTATTTTTCACCCTATGATTCGTTATATCTGGAACGATATCAGAGGAAAAACAAGATCATTAGTTCGTCAGCCCTACTGAAATCGAGAAGTTTTGACGGTAGACACAACGCGGAACGCTAAAATCTCTTGACACTGGTCGTGAAGTTATGTCTCCTGTATTGTCACCTGGAACGCATTATTGCGTCTGACACATCGTAACAGCTTGAAAACAGTGACTTGCGGAGACCGCACACACAATTTTCTCATCTCTGTGTGTCCTCCGCAAGTCCAATGAACAACACTAGTTAATTTTATAATTGATAAATTTTATAATAGTAGCATATTAAAAAATTAGGCATAGTCCAATTATAACAGAGTTCATATTATCTAATTTGATAGTGATATTATCTAATTTCCCTGTGTGAAGCCGAGCGAGATAAATAGCTACGGGAATGGCATGCTACTAGCCACGTTATGGAAAGTATTTACAAGTAACTGTTAGGAAAAACGTTAGCGGCTGTGCGAATTAAATTGACAAGTGGAATAACGATAATAGCACAAAGATACCAAACCAAAGGTGACAGAAACCATCGGTCATTTAACCCTGCCATTACGAAGAACCTTGCCTAGTGTATACTAAGGGGGGGGGTGATCGAATTACTTTCACGGCGAAAGGGAACAATCCCGTCCAATTTTAATGAAGGAACAGTCCGAGGGTTTATTTTACTGACGTTTTCATACTGATTTTGCAAGTATGTATTATTTGTATTTTATTGCATATTTCCTTTCTTATTTTAATATCCTTAGATTTAACAAATTTTATCGTCGATCCAAACTGATACGCTGAATAATTGATACATTTGGATAAGATATAATTTAATAATACTTTTTTTTTAATTTGACCTGTGCGTACGAATCAGTCTTTATAAAATGGCATTTTCTAAGCAAAATTGGCATTGTGTTAACATTATGCTAGCCAATTACCGTAATCTGACCCAGTATTTTACAATTTCAGTTTTATTTACTTTTCTCGTGACTCCGAAATTTCGGTTTCTTAAACTGAAAATAAGAAATAAAACCAGAGAATTAGATTTTAAGTCTCCGCTGAAAATCTCATTCGATATCCTGAATAAGAATGTGTGGAACAAAATTTGTTTCGTTATATTTACTGTGTAATAAATAATAGTGAATGAGTAATTTCTAAATCCCGCTTCATCGCTTTTTCTAAATATCCCTTTTACCGTATTTAGGAATTTTCTAATTACGACTGAAGTTTTTGAAAATAATTAAGCATTTCTGAACACGATTTTACTGTTTTAAAAGCGACTTCTATATGTATTTACATGATTCGTATTTCTAGAACTAATTATTGTAGAAAGAAGAAAGATACATTGCTCTACCAGATTAAAGGAAAAAGCTGTCATAGAAATAGAAAATTACGGTGTAAATCTTCTAACTTCACTCTGAACTGTAACAGACGAAATTCAGATTAAAGACCCTGATTTATATAATTTATAATAACTGATTGGGTGCCATTATAAATAGTTTCAGTTATTTTTCAAATTTGTTTTTATAATGCATTTTCCCTGAGCAAGAGTGTTTTTTTTTAATTTAACTATAATTGTTTTCATTAGTATTCAAGAGCGAAGGAAATTTAATTGAATATCCAATAATATCTCAATAGTAACATTTGTCAGATTCTGTACCTTGATAGCTAGAAATTAAGTTGGAAGGGCTTAAAATTCCAAAGGCCGTTGCAGACGCTAGAATGTCTGAAATTATTATACTAGAAAACAATAGAATCTGTCTAAAAATGCAAAGACTATGCTTATTAACATTCGTTTAGGTCGCCGCCATTTTCGTATGCGTTCTTTTTCGTTGTATTCTAAGTTCAAACGGTTTTTATAAACAAATCATCATATTTTTTGCCTTAAACTTAGTTTTAAAATATGAGCTTATGGAATTTGCATCCATGGAAGAAACCGTGGCAAAATTTCTGCAGGAATACAGAATTTTGCTGAAATTTTTCTAAAGGAAATATGAGGAAATACGTTTCCTAGATGCCTCCTTTTTTCGTTGTTGCCGAGTTGTCGACTTATGTTATACCTATGTCAAGTTTCCGTAATTCTCTAATGTTTTTTAATATAAAACAGATCGCTGTGTACTTCGAGAGAAGAATAACGCAAAAAAAATTACAGAAAGTTTTGAAGAAGAGTGTAAGTGTTTTAATTTTTTTATGTATCACGTAGTCCTTATTTAATAGCTGAAATTTATGTTTTAAATTGCTAAAGCACGTTTTCTCTTCATATGTTCATCGACTTACGATAAATATCGATAGTTTGGAAATCTTCTTTAAAAAAAAGGGGTCAAAAATCCACCAACTTGCACTCGATAAGTAGCTTTTACCTTTTCATCTGTAAAATATTTCTAGTACTTTTACTATTCAGTTTGATATTGTGTCTTTGCAAATGCGTGAATTCTGACAGACTACCAACATCGAAACCGACCAATTTCCAGACCTCCTCAGTCTTTAATTTAGATGCAAAGCGCTTCAAATGTGTTCTCTCCCCGTCAAGTACTTATCATTTAGGGAGAATTTTCTTTACGGTCGCATCACAGGTCAAGCCCTAATGGGAATCTTACAACAACTGGCAAGAGTAGGGTACGCTATCATCTGCTGCAGGCCAGTATACCAAGTATCAAAGCAGCTAAAAAATATCGCTAAATTACGCCAATATGTTTGAGTTATTACGTAAGTACCGAATAAGGTTATAGATAAAAAGCTATTATCTGTAACTAAATTAAGATCTTCTCAAAATTGTCAACAGTGCCATATAACTGTCGCGTTCTCAGTTGTAATGAAACAGTTGTATCGGCGCTAACCATACATCTTTATCCTCTTCTTTATGAAATAAAACAGCACAACTGGTATGTAGGATCTGTTCAATGTATTGTCTGTGTTCAAATAACTAACGTTAAGACTCGACGATAACGGTATACGGAACGTAAAGATTTGGATGCTGCGGAATGACGGTTTGTTCTGCCCATTAATAAGTCTCGGTTTAGAATACAGAATAATAATCTACAAATTTTCATCTGGCGTAAGAAAGGAATTTTCAACAATATTTCTGTTAAATCAGAGCTAGCTGCATTGGCTGAAGATGAAATTTAATTAGAAGATATAAATAACGGTGGTCCTAATTAACTTGTATGTAACCAGAACCAGTTCTTTGTTCCAATAAGGTACTTAAGAAATTCTGCGGCGCTTTTATTGTAATTCCTTTCTTTTTATGGAAGATAAATGTGCATGTGCATTCGTAGAGCACAGCTGATTACAAATATGCTAGAAGATGAAGATGACCAATGTATGAGCGAAACAGGATGTTCACAGGATTTAAATCCTATTTAATAAGCTTAGAAGGTAAGGAAATGATAAGCTGTTGACCAGCAATTAATCCTATAAAATCTTAGTGTGTTGGAAAATATTCTTCTGCAGAAGTAAATAAAAATACCACAAATAATTCCAAATAATTTCACCCCAAATTATTTTATTCATAGCACGTCAAGTGTGTCATTAACACCACACTAAGATTATATATCCTATACAAGATGTTTTTGTTATTTTGTTGAACTATTATTTTTTAACATTAGAATTTTTCGAAGTCGCTGTTAAAACATTCAGGTGTCTTTTCTTACATATCCCAGATTCACTAAGATTTCTTTCGGGAAACTTCACGCATTACATCTCTGCATTTTTTAATATATATTGTATTGAATTAGATTTAATTCTCGTTGATAGCAAATAAATCACAATAGAATAATACACCACGCATATTACAGAAATAATGCTTTCTTAAAAATTCTTTATATTTATTTACCATAGAGAAACTCTGGCGTTAGGCTCACTTAACAGAGTTATAACTCAATCCAAAATGTACAGACATATATCATCTGAAGAATTATCTAATCATTGCCACATATTCTATTCAAATACTATAATAAATCTAAAACGATACATAAAAGAAATTAAATAAATAAAAAAGCAGCAGGTTTTCACAGACGATTCAGCGCCGCTTACCTAATGCGCGTGCGCTACTAGTAAACTTTCTGCTTTGTCGGAGACAGACTGGCAGCAATATTTTTTGCTAATACGAAACACACACACACATATATATATATACACTGCTCGATATTAAAAATGCAATACCAAGAAGGAGTGGTCTGAAATTTATGCAAATTTTAGAGTAGACGCACGTCACTGAGTTATGCGAATGATGTGACATGCGCAGCTCTCCCACGCTCGTGAAATAAGATATAAGGGAAGGAACGTTCAGAATGGGCAACATTCGTGTCGTTATTTCTGCCAAACGAATTATCGAAGAAAGTCGGTTTTTGTCCCGGAGGATACGTGTAATAGGAGAGAATGCTCGGCCGCCGTCAACGAAGGCACTTCCATCAGATAGACGATTTTACGAGGGGTATGGTGATCGGACTGAGAACGGCGGGTTGGTCCTTACCTCAAATCGCAGCCGATACCCACATGGATGCAAGCACGATGCATCGGCTATGGCGAACATGGTTGGAACAAGGGAATATGGGAAGAAGGAGGAGTGCAGGTGCACCCAGAGTGACGTCAGCACGCGTGGAAAACGACGCATCCGCCGACAATCTGTGGCGGTCCCGCAAGTCCCTTGGACCGCGATTCTGCAGCATGTGCAAGATGCCTTGGATGTTCCCGTGTCGACGAGAACCATTTTCCGTCGATTGGCTGAACGTGGCCTACACTCACGGCGTCCGTTAAGAAGACTGTCATTGACCCCACAGCATAGACACCAACGTTTAGAATGGTGCCGGTTTGGAGCGATGTGGATGACAGAATGGCAAAGTGTCGTGTTCTCAGATGAGTCACCCTTCTGTTTATTCAGTGACAGTCCCCGCATACGTGTGTGGCGTCGACGTGGAGACAGATCTAATCCGGCAGTAACTGTGGAGCGCCCCACCGCGCGACCAACGTAGCATAATGGTTTGGGGCGCTATAGCTTACGAGTCCAGGTCACCTCTAATTCATATTCAGAGCACTATGTCGGCCCAACGACACTTGGATAATGTACTGCGGCCGGTGGCAATCCCCTACCTTCAGGGGCTGCCTAATGCAATTTTTCAGCAGAATAACGTCCGACCACACAGTGTTCGCATCTGCCAACATAGGTATACAGATGCTTCCTTGCAACAAGGTATACAGATGCTTCCCTGGCCACCATACTCTCCTGACCTGTCACCAATCGAACATCTGTGGGATGTGATTGGACGCCGTTTGCAGACTGCCTCGTTCAGAAGACGAACTGTGGCAAATAGTTGAAAGGGAATGGAGAGCCATCCCTCAGGACACATCCACACTCTTATTGACGCTATGCTTAGACGTGTTTGTTCGTGCATCGCTGTCCGCGGTGGTAATACATCCTACTGAGCCGACGCCGTTCTCGCTGTGTATTCCGACTATCATTTTGAAATAAAGATCACCTATTGCTGTTTGCTCTGTCTTTTTTCCAAATTTTATCACTTTCTGACCACTCCTTCTTGGTGTTGCATTTTCAATGTCGAGCTGTGTATATATATCTATATATATATGATCTAATATGGGAAATGAAATATATGAGAGAATTATTTAAGGATTATAAGAACCATGATCCCCTACCTATTTTCATTTTTTT
>KK121273.1:962345-984282 GCA_000611955.2 Stegodyphus mimosarum | reverse complement strand
CTTTTATTTAGAATTTATATATATATATAGTGTTACATTCTTATGGTCTGCTGCCTCCGATGGCACCACTGTTTTCTCGAAATGCCAATCTGTCCTTGAAGTCATCCAAAATAGCAAGACAGTACTCTTTCAAAACATCAACACACTTTTGTATTTATTGTACGTATGGAGAAATCATGCGTCTTTCGATGGACATGCGTCTTTCAATGGATCAGCTAACAAGAACATCGAGGGGAATGAGCAAGCTGACTCTCTCTCCAGAGAAGCCAGAACAGTTGAACCTGTCATCCTATCACCCACACTTTCTAATGCTCATGCTGTCGCAAAGCTGAGGCTTTCTGCCCATCCCTGGCTGAAATTTCAATACCTGAATTAAACTGTGCTCGAGATGTCACAACCACGCAAGACTAAGAACAGGGCACCTGAGGGGCATGAAGATCCTACCTGATGGCACCAGGGTATATACTATGCACTCGAACACACAGCTGGACCCCAGATATCACTTAGCCTGTCCTGCCGTCGCAGCGGCCCTCTTCCAAATTGGCAATGACTTGCAGACATTCTTTTCACGGACAGAGACGAGGACTGGGCTAGGGTAGTGCTTCATGCTACTGGTTCTATGTGACTTCCTGCCCCTACTCCTATGTTTTTACCCCTCTTTTACTTTGGCACTTGCCCTGGACACAAGAACAACATATTATTATGGTGTTAAGTAGTTAAATAGTAATAAATTTCTACATGTACTAACTACTATTTGCTACCTAACACCATAATATGTAACACCATAATGTAGTAAATGTCTACATTTTAAAGCCAGAATATTTTTAATGAAATCGGTTCATGTACGTTTTAAAATTGTTTAATTTTTTAGCCCTAAAGCGGCTATTAGTCTCCAAATGAGATTTTTCATGGGTTCACTATAAACGAAGTATCACTTTTCAAATTGTTGCCGCCAAATATTATCGACCTCTATTATTTTGAAAGAAATCAATTAATGAAGAATGTGTATGAATGTATGTATGTTCCTCGCTCTGTGAAAAACCGTTGTACTCAGAGCCATCAAATTTTGAACAATGTAGTCCTCCACCCGAACATGGGCTTCTGGAAGCTTGAATTTTAAATTTCGAACTTCTTTTATTATTTATTTCATATTTCATAATATTTTAATAAATTTTTATTAAGAAACTGAACGATTTGAAAGCGAGCGTTGGCAACACTGTGCGGAACAAAACATTTTTATTTCCAGGGCGCAAGACTGTCTGTCGGGAATGTATGCATATGATTTGCATTCTCTTCCAATTTCTACAAAACGATTTTTGCTACTTGTCAGATCAATGAGGATATTTTCATAAAAAGTTGTCTAAATTTTCTATTATTAGTACTGTTACTGTAATTACGACACTGGAACAACATTAAGTTTGCATTTTGTTAAAAGTCTGTGGTGTGTCAAATCTGAATTGCAACTGACCAGTATAAATCTAAATAAAATCAGCAATTTTTTTCCGTTATAGGACAACATGCCAAAACGCG
Organism: Stegodyphus mimosarum; assembly: GCA_000611955.2. Classification (NCBI taxonomy): domain Eukaryota; kingdom Metazoa; phylum Arthropoda; class Arachnida; order Araneae; family Eresidae; genus Stegodyphus; species Stegodyphus mimosarum. The sequence continues at coordinate 982,752 of KK121273.1, read as the reverse complement.
TCAAACAGTTTTCTATAGAAAATATAGGTAGGATTTGATGAAACAAAGAAACAAATTTCGCTGTAAGTATTACCCTAATTTATTTGATTCTTCTCTGTATAAATTCAAATGAAGATGTCGGAATAAAGAATAAAACTTCTTTAAAGTAGATATTAGTCGGCATTGTTGCCTATTGTCCACCTTTAAAGTAAATTAATTTTTGTGTGTGTGTGTGTATGTGTCTTATAATAGTCTTTTGTTTTCAGAGTCAGTAAAACGTTTTTAAAGCGAATTACTCTATTTTAACTCTTCGTTTATTTATATAACTAACCTAAGATCTATATTTCTAATGTTTAGAAAAATTCTACCACCATGTCATCCTATAAAGGAAAAGATGCAGATCAGCTTACCATAATGTAAAGTACTCCACAGAAGGAAATCTACTACAGAGGTGACCCGCTTAGTTTAACTGTTTTACTTCTACTACAGGCCGAAAAGTCGCTAAACCCTGTTAGTTAGACCTGGTTCACTTTCAGGTGACGGGGCTGGGCGCATATGTTAAATGGATAGAAGGCAGTTTTCCTTAGAAAGTCCTCCGCGAAGGCATTCCTCCCGTTAGACAGATAGCCCTCGTATGTCTTGCCATAATCAGATCTACTGAGGGCCGCTATTTTCTGATGCGCAATGAAACAGCAGCAGTTATTCAAGCTACCGTAATTTTTTTAATCGCAGCATTCCGAGACTAAACGGAAGCCTGGAAAATAAAAGACTAAACATTGTTGCAAGTGCTGGCAGTTTTGTATATCCTGTCTAAAAATTTAAGGCTCACCATTGGTTGAATGAATAACACTGCTCATCTCTAGATTGAGTCTCAGAGAATGAGCTCGCTGCATAAATGTTACGGGTTGTCTTCATTTATAGCATTAATACGAGGCAACTGCTCTAAGAAAATCTTAAACAAGAACATGCCTTTCTTTAGGTAAATACGAAAGCATCTCTTCCCTTTTATGCAAACAGCCCTGGTGTACTTTGCCATAATTTGGATTCGTTTATTTGATTGTGACAAAGCACGCGACAGCTGTCTGCCGGAAGGGAGTGTTGCCTTCTTAGAGGACTTTCGAAGAGAAATTGGCTCGAATCAGCTTTTAGGCCAACGAAAACCGTGAAAACACCCATGCAGCCAAGTCCTTAGTCTAGAATTGAAGTAACAGGTGTTTAGGCGCTTTACCGCTAGGCCGCTGGTAGGTTTGCTTTGCCATAATTAAAACAAACCGATCTTTAGGTAGATAATTCTTGCATGATTGACATAATTAATTAACCATGCAATCAACTTAAAAAATCAGTTGATGACTCCCCGATATATATATACAATAAGTTTTGCTTGGAAAGAGCGAAAACTAATGTTAGGCATTAAATGTTTATATAAGACTTATAAGCTTGTTTAAAATAAAATGCGCTAAAGATTCTCGGTCAAGTGCGCAAAGCGTATGAATGCAAGAAATGATATAAAAGTCGGTGCTTACAAATTCAAAAGTGACACAATGATGTGTTGCAGTACATTGGTTGGTAAAGCTTTATTTGAAAATTAAAATATTAGAAATCTTCTTTAGTTTTATAGCTGAATTTAATGTAAAAAAGGTATTTGTAGCTTTTAGGAAGCTAAAAGAAATTACAGTCGATATACTTGTCATAAATTTAAAACAGTCTACTGTAAATATGCTAAAGAATGTTTCGCCAAATAAAATGACCAAAGGGAGATTCAGTCGCCAAATTCCCCCAAATCCAGTTCCTTTATGTAAACGTGCAGCTCAGAACAGGTGATCGCATTAGTAAGCATTTCTTGAAGGATTTTTATACCGGTTGCGTTTGTTCAATGCAGTTTTTGCTCTTTAAAAACGGATGGGGGAAATCCCGTTTTATTGTTTTTCATTTCTTTTCCTCCCCAAACCCTAATCCCACTTTAATATTCCTTTAATGAATTCCGAATCGGTTCCATGAAGCAAATGGAGCAGCCTATTTACAAAGAATCAAAAAATAAATAAGTAAAAAAAAAAGATACAGTCAAGGGTACAGCAATGTAAGGGAACACACGAAAACGAAGACGAAGCGATTAGACTTTTCCTTCTCTCTCTTTTCTTATATCTTAGGAGAAAAAGTAATTTAAGAATTTCCCTGTTCAGTCTTCGACGTGCATTTAATTTTGTCCTCTTGCAGGTTTTCATAGACGTTGAGGTAAATAGATTTTAGTGGAAGAAAAATTACCACGTTTAAAATTACAAAAAAAAAATGTAAATTCAGTCCTGACTTAGATTTAGCAAATGAATGAATGAATGGATAAAGCATGGTGAAATCCGTTTATAAAACGCTGATTTTTTTCTGTCTTAAGAAACATCCTGTTGTTTGTTTCGGAAACATTTTTGATAGATGATGAAAACACACGTAAAATGTTTTCGGTTATTTGTAAATAGCGTGAATTTTCGCGTTTTTAGGTTCATTCATTTTAATTCTGCCAGCAAAATTAAAACAAAATTCTCTTGTTTGAACTTTGCGCAGTTGTAACTTTTATTTACAAACAATAAATGACATTACGAAAGTAAAACATAATTAAAGACTCTTAATACTCAAGCGTTGTATATTTTATAAGTATATTTAGTAAAGTATATTTATTAGTATATTTTTATTTTATTTTAAAGTATATTTTATATTATTAATCACACTGTTATATATATATATATATATATATATATATATAAGAAAGGGGGAGCGTAAATGTTAATATCAAACTTAAGGGAGCGTTTAGGAGCCCACCAATGGGCCATTTGTAAGACAGCCGAACACTAATCCCCTCAACACGTCTTAGGGGCTGAACCGATGGACGAAGAAATTAATTCAATATAATTTAATTGATTTTAATTTTGTTGTTTTGTTTATTTAACACGCTCACTACCAAGCGACATTTTCAAAAACGGTTCCACCACGCCAACAAATTTTAATTAATTAATTGTAAAATAAAATACAAAACATGTATTTATGGGAACGATATTGAATTTTTAATTGCTTTATTAATTACACAAGTTAACATCGTATTCTGTTTTTACGATAAAATGTGCTATGACAGCGACAGCTACGAATATATTCGTAGTTGGTGTTGCTTATAACAACGATTGATTAATTTTACAACAGTTATTATGACAAAGATTATTACAAATTACTTGATTATTTTTTTACAGCTCCTATGTTATTTACTTCACAATTACTTATATTACACTTAATGCTAGTTATAATAAATCTCTTGAATTGTTCCAAATTTTTGTTGTTGTTTCTAATCCCCAAACCCAGATATCTTCGAAGAACATGAAAATATTACGAGTTTGATTGTGTGTGTAAACAAAAAAATTCTACGAATTAACTCGTAGCTGGAGCCTAAACCCAAACTTGGACCTACGAGATAACTCGTGTTGGCAGCGAACGCGTTATATGTTTGCGCATCTTAGTTTAGGAACAAGCGTTTTCTTTTGCTTCTGTCGTTACACTAACTCCCTGAAGAAGACGTACCAGAGGATGTAAAATCCCTTTTTTTTAACTATCTACTGTGGTAATTCTGTCTGAAATTTTTTTTATTATTTTTTCCTCTTTGGTCTGACTGGGATTACGGAACAGTTGTCGTTTAAATTTTTACAATAATTTTCTGCATTTCCAAAATAGATTTCCTTATTCCAATGTCAATATTGTTACGAATTTTGTATTTAGTTAGGCATTTTTTGCAGAATTATAATTAAAATTGTTTTATTTTCCCGCGCAATGCAGCACGAGACATATTTTAAGAGAAAGCTAGGCCGGAAAAGTTAAAATAGAGGAATACGTGTATTTAGCATTTAATAAACGGATATCTCGTAATTTGTATTTAAATTGAATAAATGTAATTGACCATTGTGTTAGCTGTAACCGTAATTCCATCCTCTTATTGGTTTCCAGAAATCTCGAGAAGCAGAAAATGCTAGAATTATATCGCGCGACGGATTGAAAACTATAAAAAGCCAGAGAAAGAACATCTCAGCTCAGTTTTTTTAGTTAGCTGGTGTTATTGTTGCAAATTTACGGTGAGAAATGCGCTGTAAATTGCGTTCTATTTAACGCATTTGCATGCTACTGATTATTACTGCCTGATATTGTGAACTATTGTACTAATGTCTCTGAGGAAAATTCCAGCATTCTGTTATATTTCTTTTGATAAGAATAAATTTTATTAACCTTTTATCGGACTTGTGCATTCAATCTATTACGGACCCGTACGCATGCAACAATATGATTTGGATTTACTTAAATTACATTTTGTAATATATATATATGGTACTTACGTATAGTCCCATCGACCGTGAAACTATCGCCAAATAGCACGATTTAGCGTTAATTATAAATAAGCATAACACATATATACCATCTCGCTTTCATCTGATGTAAGCTCGATTAATTCTTGATAAGCCACGTTTTGTTTTTATGAATAAGAATATAAATTAGCTGTTACTGTTGCACGTTTTTCTTGCATTATAAAAAAAAATATTAAAATTTAGGACCTGCTTTCTGCAGAATAGTAAGCAGTAGATTATTTTCAAAGTTAGGCCATCTTACCATCAAAAAATATGTATTAACTGACACGATATGATCAGCTGAATATGGCCGACAAAACGGTAATACACTGGAACAATTATCTACGGCGATTTTGTATATACAAAGTTCTAAAAAGGACTTCCGGTGAAACCGAAAAGCCTAACAGCAGCAGAAGTCGGAAAAAAACTTAACAAAGCGCGAAAATAAAAGTGTGCCGAATTCTGATTGTTTATTCAAAAAGAAGCTTCAGTTCTCTCAGAATTCCGCAGGAACAATTGGACAACTTTGTCTTTAGTGACGAGTCACACTTCTCTCTGCAACACCACGATGGTTGGATTCGAGTCTGGAGACACCGTGAAGAGAGGATGCTGAACAGCTGCGTTATGCACCGCCACACTGGTCCTGCACCGGGTATTATGGTATGGAGCGGTATTGGATATCACTCTCGCACTTCTCTAGTACACATTGCCGGTACTTCAAACAGCCAGCGCTACATCTCCGAGGTGTTGGAGCCAGTTGTCCTTTCTTACCTTCAGGGCTTGCCCACAGCCATATTTCAACACCCATTAGCATACATTGTTAAGGGGTTCTTCGTCAATCGCCAGATTGAATTGCTTCCCTGGCCGGGTCGCTCTCCGGATCTTTCGACGATACAATACATGTGGTCCATGGTTGCTGAACGATTGACCCAAATTACATCCCAGGTTGCCTCACCAGATCAACTTTGGCAACGTGTGGAAACTGCTTGGTCTGCTGTACCCCAAGAACACATGCAGTCTCTTTGAATCAATGTCGAGGCGTGTGGCAGCGGTGATCTTCAACAATGGCGGCTACTCTGACTACTGATTCTGGAAGGAACCACACTTCACAGAAGTCTGTAAATTTAATCATTTGATACTTGGTCAACATGTTATCTACTAAATAAATTTTGTTGTGATATCTCTTGTTTTTCTTGGTGTTGCAATTTGGGTGGCCAGCAGTGTATAAATTTATTTGCATTCAGAGTTGAACTTTGTCTCGAAGAGACGTACGTCCACTATGCTAGACCCTATAGTCGTACGTACCCTGTGCTTGATACTTTGATACCATTGTTATTATTCAGGCATGCAACAGAGAATTACTATCCTTGCTTTTTCCAGATTCCTGAGTGAATACCGAATAGGGCCTGACGTCTGAGGAAATCTGTAAATATTCCCCATATGAGGTATAAACTGAAATGGGAGAAACTTTGAAGCCCTTTGCTTCCTGCGAGAAAATGCCAAGTCTGGATGGAACCGTAGAAGGGTCTGTGGTCAGGCAGTGACCTAATGCCTAAAGCACGACGGGGCCTAAAAGAGTGAATCCAAAGTCATGAGGGTCGTGACTTGCCAACTACTGCACTATACACATAATACAAAATGAATACATGAAATCTGCTGTGTACACTATTTATATGGTGAATAAATGTTCTTTAAAAAACAGCTATGAAATGGCTGTGACTTTCAGGCTACTGGAGGCCGGATTGCCTGGCTTAGTGGTGGCATTGTGAAGTCCAGTATGTCAAAATCATAATAAAAGAATAAACCGTCTTAAAATTGCATGATTTGACCGAAATCGAGAGAATGACCCCTTAAAATGCTCGTAAAAATACACACAGTTCATCTTAAATCCTTTTGAGGTTAGTTGCGGGGCATTAATTAACAAAAAAATAGAGTTAATTAAATCCGGCGGCCGTACGAGGCTATCTGCTGCAATGTGCAACAGAGCTACGACATATATAGCGACGGTAAGCGCACATCTAGAGTTATTGTAGTTCATCCTTTTCTAAAGCCGAATTAATTTGTGGATCATCTCCTTCCATGCAGTCTTGAATGCTAGCTATAGAGAGAGCTAGAATTAGAACAAGTAATATAAAAAAATCTTTTTTGAAGGTAATTCCTAGTTAGATCAACAAAGGAAAATTTTATTTTAGTTACTTTTTATTAACATTATTAAACTTTTTTAGTTTCTAATTTATGAAGCTGATGGTGGTCTATAATTTCTCCTTCTATTCATCTCTTGTAATGCTTCATTATTGCAAGGAACCTTTCTAGTGAGTTTCGAGTAGTCCAGTTCTTCAATTAATATTCCATCTAATGATTTCACATGACTCAAGACGACATATGTTTGACCTGCTGGGAAGAGTTTTCGTAGGAAGCTTTTCTTGGCGCTTACGTTTTTCTCTCTCTAATCGTCGCTTGCGTTGTGTTGTAGTTTCTTTTTGAATTCTCCATTTGTGAAGCAAGGAACATTTTAAAAGATTATATTTTAAACATATAATTATTATCACGTTAACATAGAAGTATAGCGAAAATTTTCGCTACATAATGGGACATTACATCCGCTTCATCCACCTCTATGAAACTACAATCCTTTAATTCCATACACTTTAAAAATCTTTAGAACTCTCTTATTGTTGCCACTTATTTTTGTTAAATATTACAATCCCATTTATCACAGTCATGTACTATTATTTATAAGTTGTTATGAAATTAATTTTTACAGCACGTGAGAATTAAATAATAAACGGTCATTATTTGTAAGTCTTATAATATATTTAACAAAAACAGCATACCTTTAGTTCCTATAAACAAGAATAAATAAGTAGGAATTGACTTTAATATGTGAAAAAAACTGTATAAACATCAAGTATCATCCACTACAAGTTTGAGAAAAATGTATTTGGACTTGAGTGAATGAAAAAAAAAGTATTTTATTAACGATTGAAAATTTGAACAAGATATGGGGAGAGTGGGAGCTAATAGTAGGAATTTAATAATAAAAAGGGAGGATGAGAGTACCAGACATTAAAGACCCATTTCTGAAAGTGGTTTTATCATCTCTTTATTCATATCAGAAATCTAAAGAATAACCTTTTCAGCCCAAATTTTTATTTTTATTTTTTTTGTTACACTTTAATTATAGGAAGCTCTTCTTGAGTTTATGCAAGGTTTACGATGGGATTTTTTCTCAAGGTAAATTTGATCAGCTTTAACTCTTACATTTATTTAGTGTTCAATTCGATTTATTACTTTATAATTGTCTCTACCTTTTTTTTACTTGATAAGTACAATTTTTTTCCATTCCAGTTCAGATCACCAATATGAGTATTCGCAGCAATAAGCGCTTCAGCGAGATAAGATATTATTGCGATCAATATTGCAGAGTTTATAGTAGCCCATTAAGTTACCAGTAAAGTTTGTTGAATCACTTTCGGCAACACACGCTTACGTTGTCTGCTCAGAGGAAGTACACCTTTGTGAAGAAATTTCTAGACGACTCTAGATCATGTTCATATTACACACGAGGAAAGCCATGAAAATGTCATACAAAGAGCCCGCTGATAAACTTGAAACTTAATAGAACTATGAGTGTCAGTGGTTTTACCAACTTGGCCATTAGTGAGCCCATCTGCAAAGTAATCTATGTATTACTTAAGATCGTCAAAACTACTGATATGCACTAAACTTTAGATCGTTTACGATATAGGATAAGCCCCGCCAAACAATTTTCTACAAAAGATATATGCACCATTATCGTCTTCACTGTCATTAAATTAAATACATTTTTCCTACCGCTTAGTGTTTTTCTTTATAAATTAAATATAATCAATGAAAGGTTTTTAAAGATTATCGTTCTGTTTCTTTCTTTATTTACTAAACTAACTAACTAGAGAAATCTAGCTATATATACTTTTTAACTCCCGCCCCATTCTTTGAAGAATACTGCGGAGAATAGGTTAAGAAAAATGTTTCTTGTGTCAAGAAACATTATACTCTAATCGAAATGAGTTGATGACAAAAATATGTATTTTTGTTGCAAATCTCAAGTTGGGACTTCTAGAGAAGTTCTGAAGTTGGAGTTTCGAGAGAAAATTATTTGGCACATGTTACCCTAAAACAGAAAATACAAAATTTATTTTAAGGTTTACCTTTTAATACGTGTTTTCAAAGATTTATTTTCGTGTTTCAAGAATACCTCATCTATTTATAGTTAGTTCACTGCATATGTGTGAACGCCCACTAGCGGCCGAGCGGTAAAGTCGCTGAACACTGGTATTTCGGTCCGGGGTGCGAATCCAGGCAAACAGGTTGGTTGCATGTTTGGTTTTCGTGGTCTTCTCTCCATGCGTAATGTGTATATGAACCAGTTTCCCTTAAAAAATGTCCTTCACGAAGGTATACGTCCCCTAGGCTGATAGCCCTTGAGCGCTTTCCTATGCTTAAATAAAACGAAACTGAATATGTGTGAAATTGTTCACTATTTTCGAAACTGCATAGCGTTCTGGTCAGCACTCACATGCATGTTAATAACATTAGCGATTAGAAATTCCTTTGTTCTTAACTAATTCCAGTAATGTTTCCATTTGATCATTTTCTTCACAAGTTTTTAAAATTTATTTATCATCTAAGAAAACTGACATTACAACAGAATATTAGATGTAAAAATAGGCTTAAAATAATTTTACCAAATGATTATATTACACTACCAAATCTTTTTGAAATACTAGTCAATTTGAAAACCGTTATTTATTTTTTTGTTTTGTTACTTTTAAAATTATTTATTAACATCTGAGTTGCTTTTAAACAAAAGCATAAAAATGAGAGCTTTTCAACAAGAATTAACGCGATTCTTGTTTTGCTTAAAATTAGAGTTCCAATTTTTTTCTTCTTTTTTCTCAATAATAGATCTTTTATCTTTGTAACGTTTTTCACTATAAGAATACTTTGAAAATAAGAGATAGTGATTTCGATTTCAGAGACCAGATGTGGATAATCCAGATATAATGCATAGACACTTTACCTCTTAATTTCTGTGCATTTATTGTCATCTCACATTTTTATTTATTTTATTTTATTTATCAAATGTCTGGCCATTGAACATCAAGTCATTAGGCAACGAGCTCTCCAAGACTTCTTTACAATACAGTCCAAATTTTTAAGCACACGTCCACATGAACAGCGTCCATGGCTTGTCCAGGATTACACAAAGCACATAAAGGTGAGGAAGTCAAGTTAAAAAGAAGCAAATGAGCACTAAGGCAGTAATGTCCAGTCAATAGTCTAAACTCAACTACAGCAGTAACAGGAGGAGAATCCGAGTCACAGTCAGCATTCAGTAGCACCCCCCATGAGCACTAACAGCAGCCTCACGAAAGAATTTTTTATAAATCCTATTAATTTCAAGTTTAGCAGAGTGAAAAGATATGTCTCTGGAAGACCTCTTGAGAATAACCATACTTGTTTTTGTCAAAAGGTCCGCCATCTCATTTTCTCAAAGGCCACAATGTGATGGCACCATCTTTGTCTGACAGCACCCTGCAGCTCTGGACACGAGCAGTTTGTTTTCCTGTGTTACTAGCTAAGTCCGGAAGAGCAGAACTTGAGTCCGATAAAAATACAGCCTTATCAAGAGGAGAGAGACACATTTTTATTTCATCCCTCTTTTGACTTACCCCCCCCCCTTCGAGTTACTATCCTCATTAATCCTTCTAATGTTTTTAAGCAAAACACATTTCTTCTCTGTAACCCACCAGTGACTCAGAAAAAAGTTTGGCGAAACACTGGCAATCAATCCAGAGTTCGTCAATCGTGACGGGAAAAAAAAACCATGGAAACCAACCATGTAGCCAGATCGTTTGCCCAATATTATGGTCCTTACCATATAGTCACTGGTAGAGCCTCACCTTATTTGGAAAGAGGATAATATATGCACGGTAATATATTATCCTCTCTCCAAATAAGTTAATATATGCAACGGTATATTAACTTACATAACTTAATATATGCAACGATTTAAGTTTGCAAATAAATATTTTGTTGAAAATGTCATTTTTTTTATTTTGTTAATAAATGGGCATTTTAAACAGTATCACGAAGACACTATGCAAGCACTTGCTTTAGACTGGAGCAACAGAATGATGTCTTGTTCCAGTGCCAGAAGGGAAAGTCTGCATAAGTGTTTTATGGTTTAGGGAATCTGACTGCTGTACCGAAATGCCCGGGTTCGAATCACGGAGAAGGCAGTATACGTAAATTGTCTATCTGTTCATAGGAGGCAATGACGGCCCACCTATTAGGTGCCTCCATAATAATGCGACCACCGCTTCCGGCCTTAGTAGTGACCAACACCTATAAACGGCTAGTGCTCGCCATTGGAAATAAAAAAATGAAGTTTCTTATTGTTTTCCTGATGGGTGACGTAAATACAATTCAGTATTTCTCAAGAAGATTTCTATGTAAGCAGTTCTCGCTTGTAGGCTGTACTCCTAATGAACTTTTTCCTGATTAAGCAATCCAACCTAATCCTTTCTTTGATGCTCTTTATACGACTGTAAATTATTGATTAAAATATCATTCTGAAAAATCATATTTCAAAGATTAATTCTTAAAATTCTGGTCTTTCAGACCTAATTTCTTTTTAATTTCAAAAGACTTAACAAAGTTTCTACTTGGAAATAAATTCTTGGGAACACTTTAATAGCAGCAAATAGCTCCAAATCCTTATGAAACTATGATTACATAAAACTTTCATTTGCCATATTTCCATATCTGACTGCGAAACTATGCCTACAGGGATTCAATCAGTTAATTTCGTTCTAGTTTACTCATCGCAACACCTATTCAACACTTTCACTAAATGGCATCACGAAACTAAATTAGGACTGGCACCTGTTGAACAGTCGTTCCACCTGTTCGTGTTGCGCTGCAGAATGTCTTCTTCGACAGTGATGTGTTTGCTACGTGAAGGTTGTCACTAATGGGCTGGCGACGTCAAGAACAGGTGTTACTTGTCCTTTCACGGGTCCGCAGTTACTTAATCAAAAGTGACACTTGCATTAATTAAGATGAGAGTCGGGAATGATTTGGGAGGAAACTTCTGCCTCTTTATCTCTTCCTGATACTTTATGATAATTGGGATGTCGTTGCTATCCAATTCGAGTCTAATTAACGGCCCGCTGCGTAATTAGGATCATAACAGATTCGTGAAATTTGTTTTATTTTAATAATGAATAACGCTTAGTGTAATATGAGGCTAAATTTGGTGTAGCCGTTTTAAACGTGATTGAAGCCATTATAATTACTGCTTTTCAGACTTCTTTTATTTTAGTCATCTAAAGAAATACATACAAAATTGTATTTAATACTTTAAACTTGAAATTTTAGCACAAAAATACCAGTATATTTATGTGCTATGTTAAAATTTGTGCTACTTTGGTTTAATTTTTTCCAAACACTCGAAAAATTTGCAAGTTTATTCTAATAGAACTCCTCCGATTTCTTTTCACTTTAATTTTGATATTAAAATTTGTTGGCAGTCAGACAGATCAGGATTTGGATTCCAACGAAGAGATGGAATTCTTAGATATTTTTGTAATTTTCACTGAAAGTAAACATAATACAAATCAGTTTCCTTTAGAAAGTCTTCAAGGCAGCCATTCCCTCAGGCCGATTGCTCTCGTGTGTTTTGCTATAATCAATCAAACTTCAGCTTATAATCGTCTGCAGCAAAGCTTTTTACAAGCTATTAAATTATGAACTAAGACATATACCATTCACGTGGCCTGGACAGTAACAGTTCCATATACAAAATTTCAACATTCTACGGCTAATCATTCTTGAGTTCAGCGAGATACGTACGTATGTACGTATTTTCTTATGACGTCTTATTTCTTATGACGTCTTATTTCTTATGACGTCTATTATTTTCTTATGACGTCTATGCGTACGTACAATTCAGAGTTCATTTTACAATTCATTTTGGAAAAAAGGACCCTTATTCTGTCTGTACATACAGACGTCGCGCAGAAAAGTAGTCAAAATGGATTCGGGAAGTGTCAAAATGGATATTTCCACTGAAATATGATACTCGGAGTTTTTCGCGATTACAATACTTCCTTTATTTCGTACGAGGAAGCAATGCAAAAGGAAGAAAATCCTTATCTGAGGTTACTGTTTTAATACCTGAGAAACTAGTCCCCTAACAGAAGAATGGATGAAACCTCAGCACACTGGTAGATCTCCCATGTTCAAATTCGGTTTATAGGCATATTCGTGGTTTTTGTCATATGCACTGTGATCGACCTGGGCACGATTGCATGCAAAGGGACTGGATGCATGATTGTTTTCGTGAGTTTCTCCATCTGTAACATAGCTACATGAAAATTTTCTTTAGAAAGTCCTTCACGAAGGCATTTCTCTCCTTAGACTGATAGTCTCGCTTACTTTATAATAACCAAAGACATTAAACCAAACCCGTGTGCAGCGTGAAATACGAGTCAGTTTCTCTTAAATAATCTTCTACGAAGGCGCCCTTCCCTTTAGGCAGATAGTTCTCGAATGTTATATTCATAATCACTTAAACAAACCAAAAAGCCTTAAGACTTTAAATTAAACCTCGGCTAAAAAATTTTATGTAGCTCATAGATTCATAATAGATACTGAAAGAAAATTAGATTGGAATTAAATTTACTAGGTTATGGTAATTAGAGCTACATAATTAAGGAACAGTGTAGATAGATGGCATCGTTTAGGTAGATATCCCTTGTGTCCTTTGAATATAACGCTATTAAGATGAATCATAAGGTTCCAGTTTCTAAGAGAAACTGGTTCATCTTACATTATGTATGGTGGAAAAATATAATGCAATCATCCAAATTTTTACAATCAAAATGCCTCTGTTACCACCTTGTTCGCTGACGAACTACCATTCCGTGGTTTAGACCCTTAGAAATCAATAAGGCAGTAAAATATTCAAATTATCTTTCGAAGTAACTAAACATTAAGACAATGCAAAAGTAACTCCCATTGGCAGAAAAATGACAATGCTGGTTGATGAGTTAGAAGCCATTCATAAGCCATTGAGAGAACAGCTATAATTTAAATATAGATACACTTTCAAAGACTAGAAGAAAGTGGTTGAGGTCCGAGAACACTGGTAGCTCAATCCGATTTTAATTGCCGGCGGTAAGAGCTGGCTGCATATAGTTTACCTGATGTATATTGAAAATATCCCTCCCCAATGACAAGATCCTCCCCAATGCCGGTGGTAAGAGCTTGCTGCATACAGTTATCCTGATATATATTGAAAAAAATCAATCCCCAATTATAAGTAGTCCTAGTATGCTATATTGTACTCAATCCAATTGAATTTAACTGAAGCAAAATGTGTTCTTATACTTTATGTAATTTTCCTTTAATAGCAGCGCTTGTGGGTAGTTATTCAAAATGAATTTTGCTAAAAATTAGTACGGTAAGTTTATAAATCAAGGTAATTTTTATATTAATACCTTAATTCATTTTATTTTTTAAAGAAGAAATATTTATTTTATATTCTATTAGTAACAGCTTTTGAAGTTTTATTAATTACTAGAAATTGCAATATAATAAGTTTATTAATCACTTCAGGAAAAAAAACATTTTTATCTCATATTAACAACGAGCAAATAAGGTAACTCCTTATCTACGTAGCTTTCTTCGACATTATAAAGAATCTATAATTTATGGATGTTTAAAAATCCACTAATAAAATGTTTTAAACAGGATTTTTACTCGCTTGCTAACTAGCTTTTCATTTTCGGAGGAGAAAGTCAAAAATTTTGCTACGCTCTTGAATTCCGTTCTCGAGAAAATTAACAACGACCTAACCAAAAAGCAAAAAAACAGAACAAAAATAAATTCCATTTTTGACCGATATTGATGAAACTCAATTAGTTCTCCCAGCTTTTTAACTCTTGAAGAAGTGTTCTGCTCGTTTAATTATTCCTTGTCAAAGGAGCAAAATTTTCTCTTCCAGAGAAAACAGAAGCTTTAAGAATTATTAAATTATTTTCAAAACAGGAAGAAAAAGGGAAGAAACGGAAAGTCTGGCACATGTATAAATCATTTAAACTCGTTAATCCTGCAGGTAATAAATAAAGTTGTGAAACAATCTTCTTGCTGTTGGCGGGAATTCTTGGAAGCGTATGTACTAGTATGCAACTAAACAAAAGATGTTCTTTATTATTTATTTTAGAATTCCTTGCTACCCCCTTTATTAAAAAGATTAGATTTCCCAAATACTTTATTTGTTGTAAGCAATTATTTATTAGGTTACACTTCATATTCGATTTATAAAATAAGCAATTTTATGTTTTTATTGACGCTCTTAATAGTGTTTTAAACTAAATATAGAAATTTAAGGAAAACTGCGTTGTTTTATTGAAATATGTCGAGTTTTTGCTGCTTTTTAACACGGCTTTTGTGCTCTGATATAATAAAATTACATTTGCTATATTAAATTTTGTATGAAAACGCATGGCAATAAATTTACATTAAATGTTAATTTGCTGTAAGTACGTTTTGCATTCAAGGGTACTTGCAGGAGGGAGGGAAAGCCTGTAGGTGAAGTTTTATTTTTATTATTATTATTATTACAATTACTATTATTATTAATATTAAACTTTAGAGAATATATTCAATGACCTTAAAGAACATTATGCAAAATAACATACAAATAACTACATTGATTTTTACACAATAATTTAATGGAATACAAGTAATTAAATACTAATTTTTGTATAATTTTTTTCTGTTAAATGCTTATTTGTTGATTTATTTGTACATTTAGAAACATAAAACCCATAAGCAGCTCAGTGAATTAAATCGTTGAATATTGACCGCAGTTTTATATTAGCATATTTTCCATAATTAATTAACACAATTATAAATTCCATAATTAATAATTAATTATAGAAATACTAGGAAAGTCTTTTCATATGGGGGAGGCGTAAAATTTCGTTACATTAAATGGCTATTTATAATTTTGACGATCTTAGAAAATTGCCATATTGCCAGTCTACAAGTTATGTCTATCTTTCATTCTACACTACTAGCCATTAAAACTGCTAGAAAAATGAAGGCGGCAGAAGAACCGGATTTGAACATTTGTTGTTTGTATAATGGTCATGTTATATTCGTGTAAAAATGAGAAACTCTTACCATCAGGTGTCGGAATTCGACGCGACAGGATACGCGGCATATCGGGACAGCGATTTATCGTTTCACGATTTTCTGCTTTACGTTAATCGCGATACCATGATTGTCAAGCGAGTATGAAGCCGATGAATCCAGGAGCCTTATACTGAAAGCCATGCAGAATCTCAGCGGCCCAGGCTACTAACGGCCAAGAAAACAGACAAGTTGCCCATATCGAGAAAACATAATGTACAGTCACGTTATGTACCCTGAGACCGGAACCTGTTACATTTCTACATTTCTAACGTATTAAGGAACATGGTTGTGCCCTTTCTTCGAGACCCACGCAACGCCATCTTTCAACAAGACAATGCACGGCTGTATGCTGCCCGGGCTGTCCTGACTTACCTCGATACATAGGATGTTCAGCTGTTGTCCTGACCGGGAAGATCTGCAGACATCTCCCTCATTGCAAACATCTAGGCCTTGGATTGCTGAGAAACTGACACGACACCATTCACCAGCCGCTACGATTAATGAACTCATTCAGTTGATGGCCCACTATGACTAGCCACATGGAATGAAGTGCCCGTACTGTCATCCAAGCTCAGTTCGATTCGATGCCCAGCCGGATTACAGCCTTTGTTGCTGCCAGAGGTGGCAACTCTTTGTACTGAATTCTGCACATCGTGTACCCAGAAAACCTTAATCACATTTCCCTTTCATTATACTATATATGCATTATAAATGAGATTTTGCTATTTGCTTTCCTTTCTGGAGCAGCAGTTTTATCGTTCAGAAGTGCAAATTTCAGTATTTGACGTGGCATAAGGTTTTTAATGTAGCTTTCTAATAACTATTTTTACTTAAACATCGTTATCATCAATTATATCTGTAATTTTTTATAATATATTTAATAGAATAATTTATCATTCATTTAATAAGTATAATTTTAATACATTTCAATGTTATTTCTTATCATATATCATTCAACTGTTAGTTTTAGGTCCTTTTTTTCCAATGGAGGGCTCTTGCCGCTTAAAGGCATTGGCCGCTACTTAGGCCGGAAGCGGTGATCTCTTTATTATGGAGGCAACTAACAAGTGGGTCACCGTTGCCTTTTATGAAGGAACGAACACATCCATGCCTTCTCTAGGATTCGAACCCGGGCCCTTCGTAACGCCAGTCAGAGTGACCCATCCGAACGGCAGTTTTAGGTCATTTGCACCATTGTTATAAGTAATAATAATAATAATAAAAAGATGTTTCTAACTTCTAACGGTATACATTACTTACCGCGGTACAAAATAATCTTTTCCTTAAAAGTTCTAAAGTAAAATTTCGATAATCCGTCAAACATGAGAATTCGATAACGCCGAATTATCTCATAATGTGGAATAAACTATTTTGTAACCGTAATTCAACGAACTGTAAGAATGTAAAATTTAAAAAAAAGTTCTAAAAATTAAGTGCATTTAAAACGCCCTTAATGATTGAAAACATACTATAAGGCAAACTACAGAATATGCATAATTTATTACTAATCGCTTTATGTTTTGGAATCTACTATACTGCAGCTCCATAAAGACTCTAAAGTTTGAATATCTACGTTTTTCTTAAAACATCACTCAGGAGAGTATGAATGTTTATCATTACACTACTGCTACTATGATTTGTAAATTTTAAAAACTTACTTAATACTTCGGCAGCCTTGCACAACACAAGATTAGTTAAACTTTGTTCCTAATTTCGCTCTTCTGCTATACCAGAGAGTTTTCACAACTGGCTCATCTTTATTTTAAATGATTTGGTAAATTTTATTTTCACAAATTGTGACTACAGAGTTGTCCGCAGAATCACTTTGGATTCAACTTAGCAGCTTAGAATGGATAATCATAAAGGAGAATCAATTCTTTACCCTCCCCAACAGAAATTTTACTGCAAAACAGTCGGTCATAATGACGTTAGCCCCGAAGCAAACGGTTTTCTCAAGGAGCTCCTATACTGGGCATATGCCTGCCGGATTACCGGTTGGGCCGATATTGTACGTCGGATACTTATGCGTCTTTTACGCACTTATACGCCTTTTCAGGGAATGAAAAGAAAAAGGTTTTAATACTTCAATTTAAGGCATATTCAGAAACATATGTACTTAAATCAAATAGTCAATGCATAGCTTTTTTTTTAATTCCAGATATATACTTAGCTTATGAAACAAATATTAAATATCTGATGTGTACACTACATGTCTTCCTTGTACGGCCTATTAAATTACGGCCTATTATACACGGCCTATTATACACTACATTATACACGGCCTATTATATACTTGTACGGCCTATTATACACATTTTTCACTGCAATTAATTTATTTTACGTCCTCGAATTTCATAAGACATATTTCTCATTCAATCAATTCAGTTCTCATTCTTGGCGAGGCAAAATACATAAAATTTCAAAACATCTTCATTAAAAATTGTAAAGCACAGAAAGCCTTAAAACATCAAATACGGTTAAAAAAATTAAAAATTAAATTTTTACAATTAAAATTAAAGTTTATGCGCAAAAGCAAGCAATTCGACCGGAGAACTAGAAGACCAAATTTTCGGTGCACAAAATTGAAGGTTAACTTTTGGTCCTACTGTGCAAAAAGACAATGAAGTTGCTGCACCAACTGATTTAATTCACTATTCTAATAAGAGTTTCAAATGTAAGCAAATGGTGGTTTCGTTAGGCTTAGTATTACTTAAACAACTTCTAAATTGTTGATAATTCTACAACTGTTGCATGCCGATTAACTAAAGGCATGAAAATCTTAACCGAAACATAAACACTTTCAAAGCAAAAAATACACAATTTACCAACATATAAGAATAAAAATACTGAGCTCACCAAGCCGAGTAATTAGATGGGTTATACATACGTTTGCTGCAACCGAGTGCAATGAAAAAGGAAGATGCACAGCTACATGTTAAAGCGTTCCCACATAACAAAATTTCGATCTTGTACGGCTACTCGTTTTTGAGTTATGCGAGATATATACATACGTACGTACTACGTACAGACGTCACGAAAAAAATCCTTTCTGAATCCATTTTACGATCCGTTTTGGGAAAAATAGTTCTTTATTTTTTCTGTATATACAGGCAAAAAAGTCGTTCAAAAGTTCTCAAAATAAATATTTTCTTTGAAATATGATACCCAAAATTTTTCCCAATTACAATACTTCCTTTGATTCGTACAAGGAAAGGAAAATATACCATGTAGTAAATTCATTCTTAGACACTGCACGCAAATGATTATTTTTAGCCAAAATATAAAGTGTTTAACGTTAGGGGTAGATTATTATAAAATTCACGAACTAAACATTGCAATTTACAGTTTTTAGATCAGAAAGTAAACTTTTAAGTATATATACTAAGTTATATCAAAAATATAATAAAGCATATCTTTTTGTTTAGATTATACATCTTAAAGATACGTTATACAAAATATATTCAGAAATACATTAATTTTAACTTACTCAATTTGTTGGGAAATTTAAATTTGCTTTTTTAATTTATGAGATAAATAAATTTTATCTTGAGGAATGGCAGTTTCTTCGAGAATGGCAGTTTACTCGACCTGTAGATGATAAAGGTATTATAAAAATATGGAACTATGGCATCAGTTAAGCCGGATTTGAGGATCATTGCCATGACAGCGTAACGTAACCGTAACGTAACAGAACAGAATTCGGAAATAGAAAAACTACGTTTCTGCGAAAAACTATAGAAGTTTCTAACGCTACATGAGTAAATTAATATATTAGCCAGTTAAATAAGAGCTTGGGCATATGTTCTGAAATTTCCTGATTTATTTGTATTAAAATTTAAATCAGTGTAAGGGACGCTATCTTTCAGATATTTTGAAACTGCCACGTATTCAGTTTACAAGTGAAGAAAAGCACAAAATCTATATAACCGGGCTACCAATAAATTTTTCAATAGTCAAAGATTAAGACCTAAGAGGATAAACTTATCAAATAATGCGAGTGTAACTCGTATATTTAAAAAAATCTGATCTGTACTCCACATGACAACCTTGTATGGAATATTAAATTATACGGATTTTGCATTTGATTTAAACTTATTGGATTGAATTAAATCTACTTCGTCGATAGCACATAAACCACAATAGAATAAATGCATTCTTTAAAATTCATTATATTGTTTACCATAACGGCACTCTGGCGCTGGGTTCACATAACAGAGTTACATCTCATTCATTTTACAATTCAGAATGCACAAAAATTATGTATATCACCTGAAGAATTATCTAATCGTTGCCACATGTTCTATTCAAATACTATGATAAATCTAAAACGATGTATAAAAGAAATTAAAAAACAAATAAAAAGAAACAGTTTTTCACAGACGATTCAGTAATTCTCATTCAATTAATTCAGTTCTCACTTTGCGGCAAGGCAAAAACACATTAAAAACTCAAAATATCTATATTAAAACTACGAAGTAAATCTTAAAAACTTATTTCCTCGAATAAATTCCAGAATAGATTAAGCATGATTTAATTCCCAATAATAAAACAAGGCGTTATCTTTATTGTTGCGAAACTTAGTTTGTCTAGATTGGCAGCAAATCCACTATTCTCCTAAGTTTCAAATGTAAATAAATATGGCCGCCATGCGGAAAATGATTGCGCTTAGCCGCACTTAAACAACTTTTAAATTGTTGATAATTCTACAAATCTTGCATGTTGATTTACTAAAGCATAAAAACCTTAACCGAAAGATAAGAACAACATAATTCAATCATTTTTAAAGCAAAAAATACACAATCCAACATATA